>SKCR01054017.1:0-115824 GCA_019454045.1 Zanthoxylum bungeanum | reverse complement strand
TGTTTTGCAGGATTCACTCGCGCCCTACAAATTGATAATCTCGATTGTGGACATTGGCCGAAATCAGAGTCTACAGGTATTTTGATGTATTTTAATTTGGAAGTGAATATTTAAATTTGTTTTAATTTTAAATTAGTTATTAAATTTTCAATTTTAATTTAATTAATTGGTTTCGTTTTAACTTTAATTTATTTCAATTGGTTTTAATTAAAATTTGTGACATGTGTTTTAAATGTTTTAATTATTTTTAATTTGTGACATGTGTTTTAACACGGAGGTCCAACAAGCGAACCCGAAGCTAATCCAGCGACTAAAAACTAACAAAATGCTGATTCCCTTCCGACGATCGTTTCCCGCAACTTCCTCGACTAAAAAAGTAGTGCCTCCAACTGAGACTCATCATCGGGTTTCACATGTAAAAATGCAATGTCTACAATTAGATTACTCAATGTTAAATTATTCTTTTATTTAATTATTAATTATTGATTAATAGTTTTTATTTATTATTTATTATTTAAATATTAATTATTATTAATGTATTAAATTACTAAATATTAAATTATTCTTTTATTGAATTATTCTTTTTTTAAAATGTTAAATATTATTTTATTATTAATTATTATTAATTTTATTTATTAGATATAAATTAATATTAATTTATTATCTTATGGATAATATTGTAATTTCCCATCAATAATAGGAATGAGAATCTCATTCCCATGGGGGTGGTGGGAATGAGATTCTCATTCCTCATTCCCAAATTTGTGGGCCCCACTCTCATTCTCATTCCCATTTCTATTCAATTTTATGAAGTAAACAACCTTATTGGAAATGATTCTCATTCCTCTCTTCCCATTACCCTTAAGTAAACACACCATAAGGGTAATGAGAATGAATGAATGAATGAGAATCATTTCCATTCAGGTTGTTTACTTCCTAAAATTGAATAAAAATGGGAATGAGAATGAGAGTGGGGCCCACAAATTTGGGAATGGTGAATGTGAATCTCATTCCCACCACCCTCCATGGGAATGGGATTCTCATTCACATTATTGATGAGAAATTACAATATTATCCCTAAGATAATTAATTAATATTTATTTATAAATAATAAATAAAATTTATTAATAATTAATAATTAATCAATAATTAATAAAAAATAATATTTACTATTTTAATAAAATAATAATTTAATAAAAGAATATATTAATATTTACTTAATTTAATACATTAATAATTAATTAATAAAGTAATAATTAATTAATACTTAAATAATAAATAATCAATAAAAATTATTAATCAATAATTAATAATAAAATAATATTTAATATTTTAATAAAAGAATAATTTAACATTGAGTAATTTAATACATCAAAAATTAATATATAATTATAACTAAGGGTATTTTTGTAACTTTTTAACAATTCATTCCGATTACTGGACAAGGTAAACACATCAATGGTAATACTGCTTCTTTCCGATTCTGATTCCTACAGTTAAGTAAACAACTTATTCTGATTCCGATTTACCATTTTCATTCCAGCTCACTCTGATTCCATTTCATTCCGATTCCATCTCATTCCGATTACGAGTACGTAAACGCACCATTAAAGAATTATGGACCTCACATCCATTCCCCGTGAGCTCCGTCCTTGCTCTCGATCAGACCACATAAACGGCCGATTGAGATTTCTAAATTTGAGTAGGGGCACCGTACCACATATGCTGCAGATTGAGTAGGAGCTAGAGTTCCCTCTAGTCCTAATGGGACTCCGTCCCTACCTCAAATAGACCACTAGGTGGCCAATTAAGATCTCTAAAATTGAGCTAAAATTAAGAGTCACAAATTTATGAAAAATTAAAATATATTACAAAAAGGGAGAGTAGAATATATGTTTTTGGTATCTGTTTTTAAAGGGGAGTCTGATTTCTATTTTTCCTAAATTCATGAGATTATTCTTTAATTTTATCTGCTCTTTTTATTCCATATACTTTTCATAGTATTTTATTATTTGTGGATGTTTCAGGGGAGCAGATTAGTGGCTGAAGTGGCATCAAGACTACTTAGTTAGATATTAAATCAAGTCATATTGTAATAAGTCACTGTCTTGATATTGGGTCTTTTTCTGTAGTCTTAATATTAGGTAGTAGTTCTATTACAGAATTCCAAATGAGGAGGTTGTTAGTTCCATTTTGTTGGCAATTCTGTAACAAAATAAGTTCAATTGAGTTGTAATGAGTCTTGAAGAGTCGTGAAGATCTCGGAGCAATTGGAATGGTATTTGACATACTGTGCATGAAGATAGCAAATATGTGTTAGTGCTGCGTTCGTTTTTACGTTTGAACGAGTGACGTTCATGTCACGTTCGTGTTTGGGTTTGAACGAAACTTGGCAGTAGGTTCCCGTGCATAGTGCGTTCATTATCCCGTGCGAATGAAAATTTCCAGTGTGTTTGTGTTCAAGGTGCGTTCGAATCTGTGTTCGAACAAGTTTTCGAAACATTGCGCGTTCAACTTGTGTTCGATGGGTATTCAAACGAGATTACATGACTGTGTTATTTTAGAAGGGTTTTTTTTTTATCCAGATTTGCACAAGGAATAGCCAACCTTTATCCTACCTATATAAACAAACATAAAGCCACCTTAATAATTGTTGGAAACACATTATTCAGAGCTACACCGTTGATCGGTGGAATCACTCACGTTACGCAAGCGTACGTATCGTTCAAGTAGTATAAAATGTATCGATCCCACGAGGACTTAATATCTATGCTATTAATTTATTAAGCTAAAATTCTACAAGTATCTAATTGAAATTGTTGGCTTGATGGATAATGATTTTTATCTAAAACAAACAAGTAAATAAAACTAAGGTAGATTTCAAGATTAATTAATGGTATGAAAATATTCAGGGTTGTGAATCCTACAAATATTCTTCTAAAGATGAGTTGATTATCTTATGCTTGTGTAATATGTAAGTTTATTAACCTGGAATACAAAATTATGCAAAAGTCTCTTCCGATGGCAAGATGCAAACACCTAGAGTAACCCAATTAACTATATTCCTATGTTAATAAAGAAACTCTGAATTCATTAAGTTTAAGTTCCAATTATGGTTACCCAAGCCCGACAGATATATTCCTATCCTGGAAGGAAATCTCTAAGGTAAATGTGAGATCGTGAGCTATTTAGACTACGGCTAAACCTAAAATCTCTTTTCAAAGTTCATTTTAAGTTTACTTAATCAATCTTATTAGTGGCCAATTAATAAGAAGCATTAAGAACTAGACTCAATAAATAAACTAAAACATCACACAAGACATAAGAAAAGTCAACTTATTAAATCATTGATATTGATTTTCATCAAAATCCTAGACAACGTATTTAGTTACAACACATACATAGGACTACTAAAGACATAAATAAATAAAACATCATACAAACAAGTTGAAAGCTAAATAGTAAAAATTACAACAATGAAATAAAATATTGGGGGTTAGGAGATCCACTTTTAATATTTAAAATCTAGAAATCTCTCTTATTATAATATATAAATTTACATTATATTACCAACCAACCATATAGGCGGTATCCTGATTAAGTCAGATTTTTATTAATTCCAACCGACCATAAAGGCGGTATATAATTAAGTCAGGTTAAAATTAATTTAATTAAGTCCAACCGACCATAAAGGCGGTATCTAATTAAGTCAGGTTTTAAGATAATTTATATATAATAAGGGAGATTAATCTAAATTATCAAAATAAAAGTTTCACCTTTTCACCCCAGCAGAAAGAAGTTAGCTACTCATGCTTTAAGTAAAACAAACAAAGTTTTATTACTAAAATAAAAATTAAATATAAGAAAACTGAAATTAAACAAACAAGATACTATATTCTTAGTAGTCTAAGGAAATTCCCTAGAAGAAAGTATGAATTTTCCTTCTGATTTAAGCCTCTATTTATAGGCTCACAAAACGGTGCGCGTCGTGACGCGTCAAGTCTTCTGCGTCGCGACGCGCGCTATTATAGATGGCGGCTGTCGGCAGACTGAATTATTGTGTCGGCATTGCGACGTAGAAGTCCTGCGCTTCGCGACGCGTGCTATAGTGATGATGTAAGCGATGACACATGTCGGCAGATGAATTATTGGCCCGGCGTCGCGACGCGTGAACAATAAATTTCTCATTTTGCCCTTTTTCATATGTTTTTCCCCGTTTTAGCCCCGATTTGATTCCAATGAGTCCTGATATTTTATTTATCTACAAAATAAATACAAACACATCAAAATGTTCATAAAACTTGAGAAACTATACAAAATATTAAGTAAAATGGACGGTAAATATTGATATATTTTCTGCTCATCTCACCTCAAACATAACATTTTGCTAGTCCTCAAGCAAAACAACAAAACAAAATGAAATAAACAACTTTAAAATAAATTAACCTAAGCCACTTTCGTAGGGATCACAGTTGCTTTTAGCATATGCAACAAGCCTTTAAACCCCTAAATGTCCATAGTGGACGAGTTGTAGTCTCGTAAGGGCTTACAACGATGATACCCATAAACATCAATCAAATGTACAATCAATCACACAAAATAAAATAAAAAGATAAACAAGTTAGTAACTAAACAATTGAAATTCTTATCCAAGTTAATAGTTGTTTTCTTTCTTTCTAAATTACCAAATAAGTTAAATCTCTGATTACTTTACCATTCTCCATATACACAACTAACAAGGTATTAATCAATTCATTGTGCCCACAATATTCATAAGTGTAGTTAAAAAGAGAATAATATTTTTATCCTAAAGTTATATAAGAATTCACACCTTTTTAGCAATGGATTTTTATATACAATATTGTTTTTATAACATCTTTAATCCTTGTAGCGAGCTTTGGGCCAGTGACTCCCAAACCAAATGGTTTTAGGGCACTAGGTGTTAAGACACCCCTACAGACTTAATTACTCAGATCTCATATGTTAAAAGTTCTACCATTTGAAACTTTATATTACTCAGATCCAATTACTAAGTAGAAACTTTATTATTATAAACTCAGGCTTTTCCATTTGACGCGAACAATCACTGCTTACTGAGGCAAGATGTTCGGTTACTAAGTTAAATCATGGTTAATTATTTATATACACATTTTTTTATTCCATCGGTTTCAGGTGCTTCTTCCACTAAACTAGAGCACTGAATATTACAAACTTTCACTTACAACCCATTTTCATATGTTACCATGTATGTTGATGTAACATCCCCGATCCGGGAGATGTTACCGGCAGGGAATAGGCCGCACTATTCCCCTGAGCCTCCGTCTCTCTGACACTGCTAACCTCACTTATATACATACTTATACATGAGACCAATGCCCAACTCATCACTATAAATGCATAACGCTTTTCCATATTAATTACTCAATTTTACAACACATTAATAACTCTGATAGTGAACCACTTATAATTTGTTACAAATATAATACATGAAATTTCATTACTCTGACTGACTGGACTCTGTTTCTGACTCGACCTGGTGGACCAAATACCCTAGTGACTGCCATCAGTATCCAGCCTTCGGAGCTCGTCCTCTGAGTAAACTTGCAAAACAAGGAAACTGGGAGTGGGGGGTTAGATCATTTGAACGATCTAAGTGAGTGGACAGTTTATAAATAAATACTAAAACGCTTTTGAAAACACATGGTTCTAAAATCCAACTTATCTCAAATTTATCTTTTCTGAAAATCTCTTTTATAAACTGAAATCAACTCTTTCTTTCTGAAAAAGTTTTCTAAAATCTGATTTTCTGGAAATCTCTTATAAATTACTTTTTTCTGAAAACTTTATTTCTAGAAAAGCTTTCTCTGGAACATTTCTGAAAAACTGTATCTGAAAAATATTTCTAAAAACAGATCTTTGTCTCTAAAAACTTGACGTATGGGGGCGTTACGTATCGCCGTCCCCCCAAACGCCTTTGGGGCGTTATGTATCGCTGCCCCCAAAGTATGCCACTCATGTCCCTGAAACTAGTGGTCTTGGGGCGTTACGTATCGCCGTCCCCCAAGCCACTGAACTAGAATTGGGGTGCAGATCTATGCTACCCTCCAAGCTCTGAAACTAGGATCTATGGGCATCTGTCATCCCTAGTCATGAACTATGATCTGGGGGCGTTACGTATCGACGTCCCCCCAGTCCTTTACATGTGCACATGTGTTGTCCGTCAATTCCATGTCCGTATAAGTTACATACTGAGGTGGGTTTTCCCCCATGCCTCGAAAATCATAAAATCAAATTCTGAAAATATTTCTTTTCTCAAACATATCATCTAGCATAATCTTTCTTGAAATAACGGTAATGAAAATCAACTAACGCCCAAAAGCGTAAAAGTAAGTCTGTTATCAAAACAATAAAATGAAAATCAATTTAAAGAAAAAGTGAACACTAACATATTCAGAATTTGCTAGTGATGCCTTGCGATAGTGGCGAAACCGAATTTTTCGGTTATAATTTGACCAAGAGTAGCTTCCAAATTCACCATCATTCCTTTAAATTTTCATGAAGTTGAAGAAAATTTGGGGAAGCCATTAGAGTTCCTTGCACACGTTTTTCTTAGCTTGCAAAGATGAATGAATGAATAGTACTCTATTTATAGAGTAAGAACTGATTTTTTTGTTGCAAATGAATGGCCCACATTTTGCCACATCACTTAATTCTAGCTTATTCCCGATTCACTTAGTAGTCCTGGAAATTATAATTTTTGACCTACTTCTGGTCCGAATTTGGAAACAAGTTTGACCTGGAAGTTGTAGCTATCGGTATAAGCTTTCCAATGATATAAAATTCATAAAAATCGGAGTTCGTATGAGAAAGTTACGGCCCGATTACTAAAGACTGTTCGGAACGGAACATAAGATAAGTTTCGCAATAGAATTTCAAGGGACTTACCGAATGTCCCAAATGATATTTTATGAGCACGTACTTGATCAAACATGATTTATATCAAGTATTATGCCCTTGAACTGTAATAATTGTCAGGCTCTGGTAGCGTACAAGTCACCGGGATTACCGGATGTTACAAATTCTCCCCCCTTAAATAGGATTCGTCCTTGAATCCTTTTTAAACCTGAAATTCTAGAGTCTGTCTAGAGATGAAATTCTCGATACTAAACATCTTATCACAAGTCACATGATTCTATTCTGGTGCAAGTATATAAAAGAATAATCTCTTGTATATTCCCTTAACACCGATCACAAACTATCATTCATCTCCATAACTTAACTATTTAACTCTCTATTTCTTACTAAGTTTCAACTACTTAGGAGTTCTGTTCTTCCAAGTTCTCACTTCTCTGGATATATATGGAGCTTAGCATTTTATAATTGCGGGGTTATATTCTTTATGTACTTTTTGCTTATTATTGTTATCTACTGAATGGCTTGTACTAAGGAGGTCAATTCTGAGTAGCTTCTTTAGGATCTTTCTCAATTGGCTTCTGACTTAAAAGCACAGTTCTTAAGCTGAACTTAACTTTATGTATATTTTTTCTTAAACTATATTCTTTGTTTTGATGTCGACGCTGGCGATTCGATTTTTATTACAGTTCATTTTCTGTCCATACTCTTACTTCCATTATCGCTATAAATTTGGTTATGATGTCCTTAACTTGTTCTCCATACATGGTTGCATCCTGGAATTCCCCCGTTTTATTGTTTCTATATTCTTGTTTAATCAAGCGTTGTTGATCATGTATACACAAATATAAACAAACTTATGGATTTTATCTTTATCTGATAACTGTTTATGTAAATTATACCCTGATAACTCATACATTGTACCAAATGCAGTATTCTCTTTTGATCTTATTCTATACCTAGGGGTTTCGTGATGTCTCTGTCATCCTTACCAGAAGGATATTATCTTGGCATGCCCCTGTCCATGTTTAACGCTATTCTCTTATATCCTCATTACTGTTAAACTAATACTTTATCTCTTCATCGCTTCATCTAGACGACTTCTCTTTTAAGTCTCTCACTTCCTTTCCCATTCGGTTCTTGTACTATATGCAAATGCTTTATGTTTTCGAGCTCATTCTTTGTTTCTGGGGGTATTTCAAGGCGAACATCGAGATTCATCTTTGGTGCTATTGTCTAACGAGGGTTGGGAGGGTGGGATTTTATCCTGGAGTCTTCTGGTTTCAGTGTTCTTACTAGCTATCCGTGTTGTGGTTGCGGGTTCTGTTCATCTATAAATCTAGGGCTCCTGTGTTTACTAGTGTCGGTTTCCACACTAAGATACTCCTACTAGGTACAATTTGAATTGTCTCATTTGTCAATTTTACTCTTGCTTTGCTTCTCAACTATCAATCATACTACCTTTTATCATGAACCTACTCTAGAATCATGCTTTCTAAATACTTCATCATGTTACTTTTATACTCATTCCTACTAGTTTATGATGCTTAACCCTCTTAAGTCGTTACTATTTTTCAAAATCCTACTATACTCTATTTGTTATTCTTCTTTATGAAGTCTACTTTGCTACTTAGATTTTATTTTCATCATAGTTATTTGAACTCCCTATATCTTTACTCCACCGAGGACTTCATCAACATTGATTTCTTAGGACATCTCCATTACATTTTCTTGATTTGGGTGCTCCTCTCTTCTAGTTCCTTCTTCCCAATATTATGAGACTCTTATGAGTTATATGTTGTATTCCTGAAAGTAGCTCTATCTAATTCCTTCGTACTTTTGAGTCTTTACTCCCTTAAAGATTTCCAATTCAACAATGGCTTTCAGATTTAGGCTAGATTTACTGTGACTCCGAACTATCCTATCTTATGTTCCTTATCCATATTCCCTTGAACTTCTTAAGTTTGGCTATCTCATCATTTATTTTTTCATTTTTCATTCATTTTTTAATTCGTTTATCATATCAAATACACTCATTTGCTGGTTCTCCTTACCGGGCTCTGAGTGTAGGGGTGAATACTTACTAACCACTTTTGATTGGGTGACTATATTCTTACTAAAATAGGGGTTACTAGAAGTAAAAATTGCTATTTGTTTTATTGAGACCTGAATCGACTACTTCATGTCTCAGGGTTCCATAATTTTACCATCCGTTTTGTGGTCTACACTTACGTTGTTGTCTTAACGCTATGCTACATTTATCACCATCAATACTGGATTCTCTTGTCACTTTCTATTCCCTTCTTACTATTTCCATATTCCTTTTCTTAATTCTAAACCTTGCTACTGAGGCTAATGATGGTTTGTTCTTCTAGTTGCTTTCTAGATCTCTACTCTCTGTTCTAACTATAAGCCACAACTTTGCTATCAAATCTTCCTACCCGCACATGTACTCCTTGTTAAATCCTCATCCCTTCTTGACTTTGGTTAGGTTCTTTCTTTTCTATCCCTTTAATCCTCATTAGTTCCTCCCTGAATGGTCTATTATTTAATATTTTCTGTTTCCGACTTAGGTTAAATTTTCATCGAATTTCCCTTACAGTTATCCTCATCCAGGCTGGTATAGAGTAAGGCAGGAATTTATATCTTAATAAAAGTCGGCGCTCTTGTTCTGATTCCTTGTGTCCTGACATAGTCTACTACTCATGTAAGATAGGTATGAGATAGACTCCGTCAGGACTACTTCTATGACTATTATCACTGAGGAATGAGAATCTAGATAATTTATGGTCGCATCTATGTCAGGTTTCTTGGGATAAGGTAAGTAATCATCTCCGCTTACAACCTTCATTTGTTTACTTGAGAGCCTGAGTTTGGGGTCTAAAATCTTTTCATCCTATTGGCATCTTTTATCTATTTGAATTCCCACATCTAATCTTGATTTCTTGCTTCTTTTATCTTTCTTCATATTCTTCATTACTCGGGAGACTTGCTACATATAAGAGGTATTCAAAGCTATTGGATATTCTTGAAGAAATTTTCGGATGAAATGAGGAGTCTCACTAGAAAGGAAAGAATCTTACGAGAAATGAATGATCCGTACTTTGGTTCTCCTTTTGCTCATGCTTATTCTATTCTCATTATTATTATAAGTTCTCGCATTTCCCTACATATATGTTTATGTACCTTTATCTTTTGTTGACTCTGGTTGCTTGAACATCTATATATTTTTCCTTACTTATCTTTATAGCTTTCTTTTTCTCTTCTTACTTTTCTGGGTGGGTATTCTTAGAACTCTACTATTTCTTTCTGTCTCTATACTTTTCTGTCTTTGATTGCTTTAACTTCTATGCATCTTTTCTTTATTTCCTATAACTTTCTTTTCCACTCCCTTAAGTAGCTATTCTTAGTACTTGTATTTTCTAGTTTCGTAGCTTAACTTGATCTTTTACTAATAGTTTCGAGTGATCATGGAATGATTTATAACTAGAGTAAGAATTAGGGTTACTTATTGGAAAGAAATTCAAGTAGCCTTGAGAATGCTTACTAACCTGTCAATAGGACTTGAGGACATCCTTGAGGATCAGATACTGGAGAGGTAGTGTCTCATATATGGGTATCCCAGACATACTGCGTATATAAGACTCCAAAACTCTGCCCACTGCAGTCACTGACTCCATAGATCATGCTCTGATACCATCTTTGTGACTTCCCCGATCCGGGAGATGTTACCGACAGAGAATAGGCCGTACTATTCCCCTGAGTCTCCGTCTCTCTGACACTGCTAACCTCACTTATATACATACTTATACATGGGACCAATGCACAACCCATCACTATAAATGCATAATGAATTTCCATAATAATTACTCAATTTTACAACACGTTAATAACTCTGATAGTGAACCAATTATAATATGTTACATATATAATACATGATATTTCATTACTCTGACTGACTGGACTCTGTTTCTGACTCGACCTGGTGGACCAAATACCCTAGTGACTGCCATAAGTATCCATCATTCGGAGCTCTTCCTCTGAGTAAACCTGCAAATAAGGAAACTGGGAGTGGGGGTTTAGATCATTTGAACGATCTAAGTGAGTGGACAGTTTATAAATAAACACTAAAACGCTTTTGGAATCACATGGTTCTAAAATCCAACGTATCTCAAATTTATCTTTTCTGAAAATCTCTTATAAACTGATTTTTCTGAAAACTTTATTTCTAGAAAAGCTTTCTCTGGAAATTTTCTGAAAACTGTTTCTAAAAACTGATATTTGTCTTTGAAAACTTGATGTATGGGGGCGTTATGTATCGTCGTCTCCCAAAGCATGCCACTCATGTCCCTGAAACTAGTGGTCTTGGGGCGTTACATATCGCCGTCCCCCAAGCCATTGAACTAGAACTGTGGGTGCGGATCCATACTACCCTCCAAGCTCTGAAACTAGGATATAGGGGCATCTGTCATCCCTAGTCCTGAACTAGGATCTGGGGGCGTTACGTATCGCCGTCCCCGCAGTCCTTTACATGTGCACATGTGATGTCTGTCAATTCCATGTCTGTACAAGTTACATACTGAGGTGGGTTTTTCCCCAATGCCTCGAAAATCATAAAATCAAATTCTAAAATCATTTCTTTTCTCAAACATATCATAGAGCATAATCTTTCATGAAATAATTGTAATGAAAATCAACTAACGCCCTAAAGCGTAAAAGTAAGTCTGTTATCAAAATAATAAAATGAAAATCAATTTAAAGAAAGAGTGTCCACTCACAGATTCTAAATTTACTGGTGATGTCTTGCGATAGTGGCGGAACCGCATCTTCCGGTGATAATTTGACCAATAGTAGCTTCAAAATTCACTATCATTCCTTTAAATTTTCATGAAGTTGAAGAAAATTTGGGGAAGCCATTGGAGTTCCTTGCACACGTTTTTCTTAGCTTGCAAAGATGAATGAATAGTGCTCTATTTATAGAGTAATAACTGAATTTTTTTTTTTGTTGCAAATGAATGGCCCACTTTTTCCCACATCACTTAATTCTAGCTTATTCCCGAATTTACTATAGTAGTCCTAGAAATTGTAATTTTTGACCTGCTTTTGTTCCGAATTTGGAAACAAGTTTAACTTGGAAGTTGTATCTCTCGGTCTAAGATTTCCGATGATATAAAATTCATAAAAATCGGAGTTCCCATTTACTAAAGACTGTTTGGAACGAAACATAAGATAAGTTTCGCGTCAGAATTTCAAGGGACTTACCGAATGTCTCAAATGATATTTTATAAGCACGTACTTGCTCAAACATGATTTATATCAAGTATTATGCCCCCGAACTGTAATAATCGTCAGGCTCTGGTAGCGTACAAGTCGCTGGGATTACCGGATGTTACATTGATAATACCTGTCAAATGAGCATATGAAGATCCCATTTAGTCAATATTTTAGAGAATTCACGAATTTAAATAATTCAAAAGGAAATAAACAAAAATTAACTAGTTACAAATTAGGTTGAGATACGTCTCAGGAGTAGAAACTCATTACACAGCTATCTGAAATAAAATTTCACCTGGTTAGTCAAGTTTAAAACATAAAAAATTAATTTTTATTTATTTATTATTATTTTTTTGACTAAAAACAAATAAAAAACAACACAATTTTTTTTGAATAAAAATAAAGCAAAAACAGCATAAAGAAAAATAAAACCAAGATACTAGTCAACTATTCCACTCCCCCAAAATAATTGAGACATTGTCCCCAATGTCTAAAAAGAAGAAGTAAAGTTTAGAAGACAGTACCTGATTAGTGTGGAATTATACATCTAAAAAGGAAACTAAAGGTTAAGATCCAGATTTATCCTACGCATCTTACTACGATCGTTATCAGATCAGTTCAACTTGGAAAGGATAGGGTCAATATATGGTTCAAACGTCAAGAGTTGGTCAATTAAATTATTGGTTGTTCTGGCAGTGAAGAGGATATCTTTTACGGGTTTTGAAAGGAACCCATTTCTCCTGACATCTTTAAGAAACACAAAAAGAAAGTCAAAAAAATCCATGAACATTAAACAATCCAATTGGTTTCTGGTGTATATTCAAGTTCGCCCAAGATATCACTGTGAAAATTTCCTCCATCATGCCCAAGCCACCTGGCAAAGCAATAAAAGCATCAGCACGATTAATCATTTCAACAAGTCATTTGGTCATACCTGACACAACGCATTCTTCTCCGTTTGATTGTCCGATAAGATTTTCCTCTACCAAAGGTTTTGAAACGATTCCCAAAACTTGACTACCACCTTCTTGTACGGCCTTTGAAACGTAACCCATTAGTCCAAGATTGCCTCCGCCATATACTAAGTGTATATTACGTTCTGCCATAACTCTTCCCAATTCTTTTGTTGCCTCAACAAATTCTGGCTTAGATCCAGAACTAGTTCCGCAAAACACACAAATGTTAAGAACTCATCTTCTTGAAGTTGCTTTCATTTTTTTCTTTACTCTCTCTAATCTAGATGTGTAGAAGAGAGTAATGACGAGATGAATTTATAGATCTTGAAAATGGGTGAGTAATAATTACACTAGTAACTGTCGAATGATAATTATTAGATGAATAAAATAATAAATCGAGAAAGTCAAAAAGTCTGGATCTTGTCGGCGAAAATAAAAGGAATCAAAATAAAGCAAATCACAATAATTATGTAAAGACAAAGAAATCAAAATAATAACATGTTAGGGTTGGTGCTCTGAGCACCAATCCGGATCATATTTATGTCCGATTCATGAATACGAGCAATACATTTTTCCATAATATTACTAATTTAAATGGTAGCACCTCTTGTCTTCTATATACGTATTCGATCTAATTTCGATTAGATTGATTAGATTGAAACTAAATCTCGTTTAGTGATATGTATATATATTAGACAAAGACCCCAAGATTTACAACGCAGTGCGCAGTTATAACATAGTTTGTAATTGACATTGGGAAGTGTCACTCTAAGTTGTATATCTTTCAACTAAGTTCCTGGTCAAGATTTACTGACACGGATCGGTTAGTACTGAATGACTCACCGAAGATTTCCTAATAGATGGTACCCCAACGTCAATAGGAATCTTCTCAGGTTGAGTAGCATAGTGATTCTTTGACTTGAGATACCACTGTGGATATATGAGTTATCCTCCACACTTATATGGCAGTCACGTCACCGATCTATTTAGATCAGACCCCCGTCTGTTCGTTGGGTGTGGACTCATGCTCATGATATCATGTGAGTATCAAGAAATGATCTGTCAGTTCTGTGTACAGAGCATAGGTAGTCTATATGTGATTAGCAATCTGTTAAATATATGGCCATAGTATACTTCGAAAGTGAGTTCCGAATTTTATTTAGAGATTGCTAACAGATACATCGACGGGATTATTCCTATAGAGATTTGACATTTATATCTATATCTCTGGGATAATCCGGATACCTTTGACGGAGGGATTATACGTATGCAGTGACCTCGACCTGTATGATTCAGCGAGTTTATATGTGGTCGTCATAATTTACGGGTGGGTGAATTATGGACACGAAATTGGATTTCGTGACAGATATGTCTGAATCTAGAGAGTCTCATTAATGAAATATACTTGTAGAGCACTAGGGCAACTGTTATGAATAATATTGATTATTTATAACTCGTTTAATGGTTAAACGAAAAATACATGCAATCGGGACCTAACAGTCATTTTCGAATTAATGTGTATTTGTATTTAATACTTGATTTTATTAAATACACATTAATAAAATATCATATTGTGATATTTGACATATATCATTAATATATTTATTTGAGATATTTAATGTAAATATAATACATATATTTAAGATATTTGTATTTAATTATTTAATTGTTAAATAATTAAATTAATTAACAAAATAAATATCTTTTGTAATGATTTTGCTTCTATATGGCTTGATATTATTGAAACTCTTTTTTGGTTTGCGTTATTAAAATAATTGTTAACTTTATTAAAGCAAAACTTGTTCCAATTAAAATCAAGCAAAAATTAAATAATTGTTATTTTATTTTTTCCTTGAATTTCGGCCATAGTGAAATTTATTTAACAAAATTATTTTGTTTCATTTTTCATACTTAGACAAGTTACACAAATATTTTACAAATAGAATTGAGAGAAAATGGTGGAAGAAAGATAGAAAACAAAGGCAAAACATGGAAATTTTGTAAGTTTTTCAAACTTTCTTCTACATGGAAATTATTTCTATTTATCTTAGCTTCAATTTGTGTTGCTAATTTGATGTCTAAACTCTTTGGGTTTGTAATTATATGTGTTTAAAGCTTGTTGGATGCGATTAGCATGTATGTTTAATTAATTAAGCTAATTGGGTGTAATTATGCTTAATTGATTAATTAGAATTTAAAGTTGTCATTCTAGAGTTAATTAGCCATTCATAATTAATCTAGAATTGTTCTTGATTAATTTCATGATGGTGAGACTTGATTGGTGTGGTAATTGGATGATTAAAGTGTTGAATTTTGTCAATTTATTATAAATTGTCCAATTTGAGTAATTTATGAAATTAGGGTTATTAACCCATTTAAATTTTGGGGATTTTCATATATATGATATAATTTGATGTATTTGATGTATTTCAAATTTCGGATTGATTGGATTGGATCTTGATGTGTTTTGAATAAATTGGGCCAAATTGCAATTAATACAAAATCTGGACTGTTTTCGTAATTCTGGAAAAATCTGGGCAGTTTCGGAATTCTGGAAAAGTTTCTGGTTTATGTTGCAAATTGTATAAATTATTTGGGGATTGATTTGGAATCAATTAAATATGTATTTGACAATTTAAAGAGAAAAATGATTAATTTACAAAGTGTAGGGGTCTCATATCAATTAATGATAAATCTAATTTTTCAGATAAAAATTCAGTTTTTATTTATTGAGTAATTAGAATAAATTCGTTTATTTTAATTTCCCAAGAAAAATATTTATCGGAAATTATTTCGGAGTGAAAATACGCGAAAATGGCGAAAAATAGTGTTATCGGGTAACGACTGTCCAAACAATGAACTGGGCACTGTTCGGGCAGCCTACGAACTGTCCAAATGTTTTTAGGGCTGACCTGGGCAGTCCCCATGAGCATTGATCGGTCGGTTCGGCCGGAAACGCGTTTTATGCTATTTTACGGAAAAATATTTTCGCAAAAGTTTCGCGATGTTTCTATATTATTTATGTCGTTATATGATATCAAATAAAAATGTTTAGGTGAAATATGAATGAATTATTAATATTTGAAATTGAATAATTTATTCGTAAGTTTAAAAATTTTAAACTACGATTTCTCCCGAACAACGCTTCTTCTGTTGCGCCTCCCTGATTTGACCCCAACAAAAATGGTATCAGAGCGAGTCTGATCCTGGACTCCCGATATGATTAGCCCTTTAAAATTCAATGTTTAATTTAATCATTACTTAATACATGCATGTGTTTATTTAATTTGATTAAATAAAGTAAAAACATCTTTTGTTGGAAAATCCCCGTTTAAATAAGATTTTAAGAAAGTGACTAGTATTAGGAATACTTGTTTTTCGTTCGCCTTGTCAATACAGATGTAAATGTTTTCATGATGTTATGGCTGTAACGTGCCAAAGCTGTGCAGTTATATTTGAAGGTAGTTCATTTGCGCCGGTAGAACTTAAATGATAAGAGACAAATTCAAGTAAAAATGGAAATCATGAACGTGCCAAAGCTGTCAGGACTACATCGGTAGCTTGAGTTTGTCATTGACAAGTTTAACCTTGATACGCCTCCTTGTGAACATGCCAAAGCTGTCATAACGAGAAACGATCAGGACCGAACCCAGGAGTCACAGTGAGTGTGATTGACAATGAGTTGTCTACCTAATGAATATACGTAGGCGAGAACGTGCCAATGCTGTGAGTCGAAAAATATTAATGGGGTCCACTTCCCATTATGGAATTCAATTTAATTATTGAATTCTCATTTCTGTTAAGGATTACGGTATTACGTAAAGTAGTGGGAGGCACTACTAGGTTAAAAATCCTTAACTTATATGGTGTGTAATATTATGTAAATTGTCGCTCATGTTGTTCCTTATTCTATTAGTTTGATAGAATTAAACTTTTATCCACTGCATGTATATTAAATATGTTTTCTGACTTCAATTATGGTTCCAGATTTCTAGAATAGGTTCTAGATTAGAGTAGATTATGATATAATCCTTATAAACAGAATAGTTTCTTATGCAGTAAAGATTGACATGAATTGGTTCATGTCTCGAGATTCTTCACTGGCATTAAGAAAACCCCATTAGGTAATTGTTTATCTAATAATGATGTTTCTTGGCTTTAGTGACATTCTGAGGTCACATGTATTTTTTTTTCGATTATTTGCAAATGTTGTAAATAATTTGAAAGTAAATAATAAAGCTAAAGAAAGAAGATGCGTATAGTTATGTATAAAAAATATTGATTTTCATAATACGACAACTTTAGATATCGGATATCAGATCTTCCGTCTAGTTATTTAAAATATTATTGAATGATTGTTTCGATATTTGATATCAGAACTTGCGACTATTTGATAGTCACTTGTTCTTTGTAAACAGTTGTTACATATTTTAAAACGACTAGTAGTGTCATTAACGACTGAATAAACATTAAGAAAAGTATTCGGTTAAGTATATAACTTAGAACATTATTTTATGAGATTTTGTCACTTAAGCATTAAATGCTTATTCCATATGGTAAAGGATGGTTTGATACCAGATCACACCACATATCCTTATCCAGTTAATGAATATTGCATTCAGGAAGGTGATTAAATCTTATTTAACCAATGATTGTCATTGGACCTAGAAATTTTTTAAACTGATACATTAGATGTATGTACTTTAATAAATTGTAAATTACTTAAGGTAGTTTTCTTTACTTCGTAACTTAGTCAATAAATTGTCATGACTTAGTTACGTGTTTCTGATGAAATGCGGATAGAATATTTTGACTGGTTCAAAGATATTCGATCTGAAGTTTTGAAAATTATATCTTTAAAATTCATCGTGAGTCTTTGAATTGTTCAAAGAGGTTTGATACGATCAAACATATGAATTTATGAAAATTTGTTCTAAGGTTATTCAATGAATATGATTCTTACTCAATATAATTCTTCCACGATTCCATATTAAGAGAATTGATTAGTGGAAGAAATCGGATCTTATATGATTTGATTCGTTTGATATTGAGTGTTACCGAATTAGTTTCAATACTCTTGGGGTTATGCTCCAGTAACACTAATTCATCCTTTTAATTAGGTTCCATAGTTTCTACAGTTACGTATATGATGTGTATAAGTAGAAAATTCGAATCTTGAAATGTTTGAGATTTGAATCTTTCTTTTGTATAATAGTTATATAATCGAACTGTACTTGCGCCTCGGAGGTACGAGTAGAAGTTTATCATTTATTTTATTTAATAGAATATTGTATTCTATTTGATAGAATATCTTTTTTATGATCTCAAGTAATAAAATTGTTTATTACTTAGTGCGTAACATTGGATGTTGACTATTATAGAAAAGACTTGACTTATTGAAGTCAAATACGGTGATAAACTATAAATGAAACTACATAATTAATAAGATAAAAATAACCTTTTATTACTTCTATATAAGTGCTATAGGATGTCAGAATTATTCGCAAAGTATTTGATACTTAATGATTCTGTTGTTTTCTTATTGAAGAAAATTATCCTATAACTTATAGTGGGAGCGATATTTGATATCGAATTCAGAAATTAGCATTAGACTATAGATCTAAGATTATTCATAGCTTACTACGATCAAGTTTGGAACTTGATTGAGCTTCATTATGAATCGTTCATAAAATGTGCAAATGGTTTACGCAGCAAAAACACAGTGAGCTTATTAAAGGTTTGACCTTTATAGTATGACAGTGAGAAAAAGTTATACTCAGCAATCTATTGTAAATTCTGAGGAAACTTGTCTCTAGTCGAACTGATTGAATAATTTAAGATCTGATGGTTAATGCTGATATTAAATTGTATATTTTAGCTAAAGAATACAAAGTGGTGTTTCTGAATGGTTTCTTCAGATAAGAGATCCATTGTGATTTCTTAGTTTGAGGAATTCGTTTTGGAATGACCCTGGAGTTTGTATTATGCTAAGATTATAATTTAGTATATTAGCTTATAGAGACTATTGTAGACTCGGATGAGCTTTCTGGAAAATTATGTTCTCTAATTTTGATATCAATCAGATTGTCTGATTTTATCAAAGCATAGAGAATACATATGAGATAGAAGGGTTAGTGGGAGCGTACAAAATTCTTTCTAGTATTTTACATCATAATGACATTATCATTATTAAGGTAATAATGAGATGTTAATGGGGTAAAAGGTTTACCTGAGTCTTATTTTCTCCATGAAAGTAGTGGGAGTGGTCTCTGTTATATTTTATAGAAATTTTTGTATAAGATATAAAACTAAGAGACTTGTGAGATACTCATATTAATCATACATTAGATATGATCTAATAAAGGATGCAACAAGACTATCTGTATGACAGTTAGTATAACTGTCTGACAGTTAGTGTGTGTCTTATGTATAGTATTCATCTTTCGTAAATGATGATTCCTTTTTCGAAAGAGATGTTGACTAGAATGTCTAATCAATCTTATGCATCATAGGATGATGGCATAATGAATATTATATTGAGTACGAAAGAGATATCAATTTAATCGTAATTGTTACGAGTTATTTTGATATTCTCAAGACCATAGGATGGGTCTTGAAACATGTTCTTTTTTATCTTTGAGATATTAAGAATGAGTTTCTAATTAATGGAGAATAAAGTTCGCAACTATTAGGGTCTGATTAGTTTTGAGTCTAATTATGAAGTTAGACAGTCTACGTCATAAAGAGTCAGAAAAGATGCAGTGGGAGTGTCACATATGATTCCATTATAAGAGTGGAGTTAGTTGTAACTTATGAAGTATTGACTTATGAAGTTGCATAGTGACCTCGTAGATTATAAGAGTGGAGTTAGTTGTAACTTATGAAGTATTGACTTATGAAGTTGCAAAGTGACCTCGTAGATTAGAAGTTTGTTATTAGTATTGTGTTTGCGGTTGTCTACATAGTATTTTGGATTTGATCCGTAAATACTTAGACAACTTAGTAGCTGAAGCACAATGTTGATATAGCATCTGAGTCATATTGATGTAGAACTAAGTTTCTACAAAAATATGAATGATGCTTGCTAAGGAAAATGATTGTGTTTGTTGGACAAACTCAATATGTCGGAGCGGGATTACTTGTTGTTACCTACCTCTTAAGAGCTATGTGAGTTCTTGGGGGCCATGAGTATGTGATACACATTGGGATGTGTATATGATACCATGGATTGGCACTATGAGCAAGTGGGAGAAATGGTTATGATTGGTGCTCTGAGCGCCAATCCGGATCGTATTTATGTCAGATTCATGAATACGAGCAATACTTTTTTTCCATAATATTACTAATTTAAATGGTAGCACCTATTGTCTTCTATATACATATTCGATCTAATTTCGATTAGATTGAAACTAAATCTCATTTAGTGATATGTATATATATTAGACAAATACCCCAGGATTTATAACGTAGTGCGCAGTTACAACATAGTTTGTAATTGACATTGAGAAGTGTCACTCTAAGTTGTATATCCTTAAATTAAGTTTTTGGTCAATATTTACTGACACGGGTCGGTTAGTAAAATCCATTGAGACCAATGCATGTCGTATATCGGACTTGGTCCGATGGTTTATCCCAATGAACCATGAGTATGGGGAGACTCGTATAGACGTGTAGGTGTTTATTTGATAAACACTGAATGACTCACCGAAGATTTCCTAACAGATGGTACACCAACTTTAATAGAAATCTTCTCGGGTTGAGTAGCATAGTGATTCTTTGACTTGAGATACCACTGTGGATATATGAGTTATACTCCACACTTAGATGGCAGTCACGTCACCGATCTATTTAGATCAGACCTCCGCATGTTCGTTGAGTGTGGACTCATGCTCATGATATCATGTGAGTATCAAGAAATGATCTGTCAGTTCTGTGTACATAGCATAGGTAGTCTATATGTGATTAGCAATCTGTTAAATATATGGCCATAGTATACTTCGAAAGTGAGTTCCGAATTTTATTTAGAGATTGCTAACAGATACATCGACGGGATTATTCCTATAGAGATTTGACGTTTATATCTTTATCTCTGGGATAATCCGGATACCTTTGACGGAGGGATTATACGTATGCAGTGACCTCGACATGTATGATTCAGCGAGTTTATCTGTGGTCGTCATAATTTACGGGTGAGTGAATTATGGACACAAAATTGGTTTCGTGACGGATATGCCTGAATATAGAGAGTCTCACTAATGAAATATACTCGTAGAGCACTAGGGCAACTGTTATGAATAATATTGATTATTTATAACTCGTTTAATGGTTAAACGAAAAATACATGCAATCGGGACCTAACGGTCATTTCCGAATTAATGTGTATTTGTATTTAATACTTGATTTTATTAAATACACATTAATAAAAAATCAAATTGTGATATTTGGCATATATCATTAATATATGTATTTGAGATATTTAATTTAAATATAATACAATATTTAAGATATTTGTATTTAATTATTTAATGTTAAATAATTAAATAATTAACAAAATAAATATCTTTTGTAATGATTTTGCTTCTATATGGCTTGATATTATTGAAACACGGTTTTGGTTTGCTTTATTAAAATAATTGCTAACTTTATTAAGCAAAACTTGTTCCAATTAAAATCAAACAAAAATTAAATAATTGTTATTTTATTTTTTCCTTGAATTTCGGCCATGGTGAAATTTATTTAACAAAATTGTTTTGTTTCATTTTTCATACTTAGACAAGTTACACAAATATTTTACAAATAGAATTGAGAGAAAATGGTGGAAGAAAGAAAGAAAACAAAGACAAAACATGGAAATTTTGTAAGTTTTTCAAACTTTCTTCTACATGGAAATTATTTCTATTTATTTTAGCTTCCATTTGTGTTGCTAAGTTGATGTCTCAACTCTTGGGTTTGTAATTGTATGTGTTTAAAGCTTGTGGATGTGATTAGCATGTATGTTTAATTAATTAAGCTAATTGGGTGTAATTACGCTTAATTGATTAATTAGAATTAAAGTTTTCATTCTCGAGTTGATTATCCATCATAATTAACCTAGAATTGTTCTTGATTAATTCATGATGGTGAGACTTGATTGGTGTGGTAATTGGATGATTAAAGTGTTGAATTTTGTCAATTTAATGTAAATTGTCCAATTTGAGTAATTTGTGAAATTAGAGTTCTTAACCCATTCCAATTTTGGGGCTTTTCATATATATGATCTAATTTGATGTATGTAAAATTTGGGATTGATTGGATTTGATCTTGATGTGTTTTGAACAAATTGGGCCAAATTACAATTAATACAAAATCTGGGCTGTTTTCGTAATTCTGGAAAAATCTGGGCAGTTTCGGAATTCTGGAAAAGTTTCTGGTTTATTTTTCAAATTGTATAAATTATTTTTGGATTGATTTGGAATAAATTAAATATGTATTGGATAATTTAAGGACCAAAATGATTAATTTGCATAGTGTAGGGGTCTCATAGCAATTAATGATAAATCTGATTTTTCAGATAAAAATTTATTTTTTATTTATTGCGAAATTAGAATAAATTGGTTTATTTTAATTGCCCAAGATAAATATTTATCGGAAATTATTTCGGAGTGAAAATACGCGAAAACGGTGAAAAACGGCGTTACCGGTAACGACTGCCCAAACTGTGAACTGGGCACTGTTCGGGCAGCCTACGAACTGTCCAAATATTTTTGGGGCTGACCTGGGCAGTCCCAATGAGCATTGGTCGGTCGGTTCGGCCGGAAATACGTTTTATGCTATTTTGCGGAAAAATATTTTTGCAAAAGTTCGCGATGTTTCTATATTATTTATGTCGTTATATGATATCGAATAAATATCTTTAGGTGAAATATGAATGAATTATTCATATTTGATATTGAATAATTTATTCGTAAGTTTAAAAATTTTAAACTACGATTTCGTCTGAACAACGCTTCTTCCGCTGCATCTCCTTTATTTGACCCCAACATAATATGTACAGGTAGTAACGACTTGAATGACCTCTATGGGTCAAGGACAAGCTTCCCATCCAATTTTCTTATAAATTGGCAAATAGGGTCTTTTAAAGTCAGATTCCCGAGACTCAATGGTTGTCTTTCTCTTCGAAATTGTGTATGTAAATTACGAATTGCGTGATAGACATATCCACTAGGATGTGTCTCAAGAGTCAATGATATGTCATCTAAAGACTCCTTACTAATGCCATCTCTAATGAATTTTATTTTACACTACAAGAAAAAAGGCCTTTACTGACACTAAGGTTAGTGACACTAGGCTAAAAGTGTCAGAAACGACGTGTAAATGGGCCTATTTCCGTGTTTTTCACTTAAATATCAATAATTACTGACACTATGGTATCAGCGATTTTAGTGTCAGTAATTACTATTACAATAGTATCAGTAAGAAATAAAAAAAAAAAAAAAACGCGTAGTCGTCTGGAGTCGAACCAACACCTCGCGGAAGTGACGTTTTTCGCATATATTACTGACACTAGAGTATCAGTAAATTTAGTGTCAGTAATTAATGATACCTTAGTATCAGTAAAAAAATTAAAAAAAAAATTTATTTCCTTAAGTCTGCTGGGACTCGAAATTGTAACCATTGATATAAATTTTTTTTTTATTGTAAGGCTTTACCACTGGGCCAAATCGTGACTTTTGTTCTATTGTGTTAGGTTATTTTACTTATTTTGTTAATCCCTTCCCACATATTCATAAAATTTCAATTTTGGCTCTGTCCTAACCCTAATCTCCGAAATTGATTTCATCACTCTCTTCTCTGCTCTCAGCCTCTCACGATCACAAGTCATGACTATCATCACTCATCACTCATCATCGGTCTTCTCTGGTTGCTTCACAGTCTGCTCTCGGTCTCTCATCTCAGCTTCAGGTGCCTCGATTGCTTGCTCTCAGAAGTTGGATCTCAGTCTCTCATCTTAGGTGCCTTGGTAATTCTTATCTCTTGCCACCTCTCTTCCATATATTGCTCTTTAATGTCACTTGCTCTTTAATCGATCAGTTTGTGAAGCAAGCTTCGAATCAGAAAGGTGCAGCACTCGGCTCCGTCATCGTCGAAGCCACTTTGCAGCCCTCGCTCTTTGCTTTCTCTGAGATTCTTGTTGTTCCCAATATTGCCGAGGTAACTGAAATTTGTTATTTTTAGGGTTTATACTCATAGTTTCTTTATTATGTTCCTATTTTTTTTTTTTTTGTTCTTGTATTGGTCGAGTTAGAGATTAAATTATGTGTCAAAAAAAGTTTACCTTCTGTTTGGTTGCTGAGAAAATGGAGGAAAAGATTTGGAAATGAAATTACGGTCATTTGTGGCTTATGTTCTTTGTCTTGATCAGAGTTCATGTTCAATCAATGATATTTATTGTATAATTCATTTTGATTTTTTTTTTTTGGGTGGTGATATTTGTAGCATTATAGCCTGGAAGTTTTGAATGCGGTTATTATGTGATCCTGGTTTGACTGGCAATCTACTGGTTGAACGTTTAGTTGGAGCTCACATTGAGCTAATCTCTAAAGAGGAATATGCAAAAATGGGAGTGTGGTTTGTCTATTGCTCTTTCTTTGTCTTTCTTTGCTTTTTAGTGGATGTCTGATCAATCATCTGTAGCTGGCTTGTGTATATAGACACTATGCTGAAACCTGATTTTGCATGCCTTAGATTGCAAAGATTCGTGGAGTTCACATTGAGCTAATCCCAAACATGCCATCATTCATTGGGGGAAAAGAAAACAAATAGATTTGATTTGAGATAAATAAGCCAGTCATACAAACACTTTGTCCGTGCTCTGTAGATGAATAAAGGAAAGCAGATCATGAACTACTGGGAAATTAAAAATTATCCCCAAAGTTCACCATTAATCTTAGAATCCTTTCCAGTTTAGATGAATGAAGGAAAAAGATGTATCTTGAAAATTATTTGAAATGGAGGTCCTCTGAGATGCCAAAAGATTGAGTTTTGTCACACCAGCAGCTGATTTCTTCCTTTCTTTTTTTCTTCAAGTACATTATTGTTCATTTCTAGCCAAATAACCTAGAATTTGCTAATAAAGTACACTCCTAAATATTCTTAGCTTACTTTGCTGTGTAAATGCAAAATCATTCTCCAATAACTCAGAACCACAAGAGCTCAGAACACGCTTAATATTTTGGCTTCCTCTCAAAAGTTGTTCCGTAAACTGGACACTACTGCACAGTGAAGAAAGTGATGGTCCGTTGTCTCATCATTTTCTCTGCACATAATTAAGGAGGAGCGTCATATTTGATGTTTCCAACAAATGAGTTCTACTGTGCTGATTCTTCCTTGAGCTCTGGCCAAGAAAGAAAATTGGATTTTGTGGGAGACTATCATCTAGTTAACTTCCTGTAATTTTTATTTGCTTGGACCTTTCTATGTGTACCTGAAAATTCAATTGTATACATGTGGATTTAGCTTTGTATGTATTTTTGCGCATATAATCTTTGATTGCTGAAAATATGCTACCTAACAGTGATGAAAAGGCAATGTCTTTGGATTTTGAGTGGCTGAATGCCTAAATCTAACCTTTTGCATTCTATTTAAATACATAAAGTTTTAGTTGGCCATGCCACCTTGATAGTGTATTGTCATTGTTAGGTTCTGTTTCAATGCTTTGACATTTTTTTGGAATTTGAGGGCCGAACAGGTTTCATGTTTTCTTTTTCAAGTATTTGGATATATTATTGCTTGGCTGAACTGTGATTTCTCAGACTTATGTGATTCGACTATTCCCAAGATATTATTAAATTGGTAAATTTTGATATCAAATATGATTTCAAATTTTGATTTCCTTATTACTTTTGATGTCAGACTCTTGCTAATATTTTAAAAGAAAAGTTGCTAACGGAAGGGAGAAGACCATATGTTATTCCCGTTGGTGGATCAAACTCTCTAGTGAGCGATTCTTGTGACACAGAACATAATATTTTCATTTCTTCTACTCCTGTTATTTGATTACCGTGAATTGGTCTTTCATTTGTATAATTTGGAGTGGTAGCATTTCATTTGTTCAGAGCTCGAGTGCTTGACATTTTTGGTGTTCTTCATAATTTAGGAGGGAATATTTTTCAGTTTATTTGATCTTTTCATTTGGTTTTTTATATGTATGCTATTAGGTTGTTGGTATGGTTATTGTCAATAAGTGCTTTATGTGACAAAAATAGATTAGGGTTATATTTTGTATTTTTATTTGGATGTATTTAATGTTTTTATTTATGAAGATATCGATTTTTTTTGGAAGTCCATCTAATTCTTAACATTTGGTTTATAATTTCAGATTTTGTGCCAGATATCATATTGTTGGGGGATTGTTGCAGGCTTCCCAACAAGTATCATGAATTTTGGTGGGGGCATGACATTTTGATGGGACTTTAAGAGTAGTTTTTGAATATATATATGTTAATTTAAAGATTGTCTATGGAGTTTTTGTATTCATCATGTGAACTGTTGAATTGATTAATACGATTAATCTATTATATTGCGAATTTTATATAAATGTAATTTTTAGTTTTTATTTCATTGAGTTGATATATATATATATATATTTTATGATTAATTTAATTACAAAAAATAAGAAATATAATTGTGAAATAATACGATTTTTAAATTTTAAAAGATATTGACGGATATTGATACTATAGTAACAATAATTTACTGACACTATAGTATCACTAAATACTGATGATATAGTGTCAATAATTTACTGACACTAAAATAGTGTGAGAGATTACTGATACCATAGTGTCAATAATTTTCTGATACTACAGTATTAACGTTTACTGACACTAAGAATCACTGACACTAGAAACTAGTGTCAGTGATTTCTGGCTGCGGCAACACTGACACATTTATATAGTGTCAGTAAAACCCTTTACTGACACTAATTTAGTATCAGTAAAAGCCTTTTTTCTTGTAGTGTTATCTTCGCGATTATCAGACACAAATCCTAAAGAACGACAACGAGTGTTACAAGTACAACGTGCATATTTATAACAAACACCTAATTTTTTAGCTATTGTTTTCTTAGTATAGGTGTTTTTTCCTAAACCAGAAAAAAATGAAATAGAAGAGTCAGATGAATCACCTGCCAAGTGAAATCGTGCTTCAATTATCCAACGAATATCACTAGGAATACCTTTGATCATCAGAAGTCTTATTCTTTCAATGCGCGCTTTCTAGACTTTCATCAAAGAATTTTGAGGGAGAGGAGGAAAATGCTTATGAAGTTTTGCGAGAGTGTCTTCCATCATGTCTGTGATTTTTCCTATAAAAATAAAACACACAATGTCTCAATATATACAGAATTTGCATGGGTTGCCTCCACACTAACGCTAAGTTTAACGTCGTCAGCTAGACATGATTGCCCGAACGTTAGGCTGGATCTACCAGTGTGAGACTCTCTTTTTGTCGCTCAAATGATTCTCCCCAATAGTGTTTGACATTTTGGCTGTTGACCTTGAATGTGTTGTTGAGTTGGGGTTATGTATCTAAACTACTTCGTATGGTAGCACTTGGGTAATCACAAATGGATCTGACCACCTTGATTTCAGCTTGCCAGGGAAAAGTTTCAACCTTGAGTTGTATAACAATACTTGATGTCCTAGTTCCAGTTGTTGTTGGAGTTTGCTAAGGTCCCAAGGATCAATAAATAAGCATAAACATGTGTGAATACAATCGAGAAAGTCGCGGAATACTCACATCGATCGGTTGAGTGACGCGGGAGGCAACAAAAATTCATTTTCTGCCTTGTACTGCTCACGGCAGTGAGCTGCAACACCCCACTGGTTTCGGCTTTGTGGATCAACTTCGTCAAGCTCCAAGCTTCGTGATTTGATTCTCGGCTCATGGGTGGACTTCCCTATCACCTTCGCATGTCTCTCGGAGTGCTAGCTCTCTTGATTTTTGCGACAAAAACCAAGCACTTTAGCTTCCCTTGCTGCTCACGGTGAAAAGAGGCAGTGAACTGCCCTTGGGCGTGAGATAGATGAGAGAAAAGAGAGGAGAGATAAGTTGAAATGTGTAATTGATATTTGTTTTCCAAAAACAAATAAAACATATACCAATTTTGGCTTTAAAAAGTCAAACCATTAAAGCCATAATTGCCAACCACACACATCAAGTCACATCACTCAATCAATTAATCAATTGTCACATCACTCAAAGTGACATGATTTGACGCTTGATGTGACGCTAGATGCGACTAGCGATTTGACGCTTGATATGATTTGCGTGCCGCACTCGAATTCGAAATGTGAATGCGCTCGCAAATAATCCCGGGCTCGGGTTCGCTAATTCCAAATTAACGAATTTTCCGTTGCGACGCAATTAAATGATTATGCCTAGCAAAATCACTATTCACGTCGCTAACGAATTAATTCTAAATTAACTCGTTCGCCCGAATTAAAATCTAATTTCAATTCCGCGTAGAAATTCAATTTCGTTTAATATATCAAATATATTAATTTACCGATTAATTCCAAATTAATCGTTCTCTCTCTTTAAATGATATTTTATCCCAGATAAAATATCTCCGCAATTAATCCCAGATTAATTTTCTCTCTCATCTTATTAATCCCAGATTAATTAAAAGTGTGAGTCATACGTCATCGGTGAATCTTCGGGAAGCGACCCATGAGATCCCCGGATATGTTGACAGTAAATTCGGTCGTCGGACTATCCGAACACGTAAGTACCTCGTACTACGTTTATACCAATTTACAAGACAAGGTTGGCTTCTAGCAAAGCGCCATGCCTACCCAATTCTCCAGAAATATCCTTACATGAATAAAGGATCTATATCAGGCGTAGTATACGAAGTATTGCGTATTTTGATCCAGTATCGGATGATCACATGCAAGGCCTGGGGCTGGTACAGTGTCTGCCCCGTACGAAGCATATATCGGATTATAAGCAACTAGTCTCTTTAATATCGGATAATCATGACCAAGTCATATTATCCCGACGGTTGCAACCTTTTTAGAGAACCAGTTCTGTATCCCTGCGCGATCATCAACTCCATATGACTGGAGTGACACTTTCGTCTTGACATCACACCCAACACACTACGATTCTCGATATACCCAGAAGAGGCGTACACAGAAACCGGTTAAAGCCCTGGACGACCAAAACCAAAGTATATTGATTGTCGCAAGTATTAGCGGTGCAAGTCTCAGGTTAAGACCAAATACATCTACCCTGATTTCGGATTTCCATAGACACATAGTCATACTACCAATGGAATTCTAAGGGGGTCTATCCAGAGCGAAGCTATTTCCCATACCATCGGAAAAACCCAACCTCCTATTACACTTGCATGAGTATCCTATACCCATATATATGAGAACTATGTCATTGTGCCCTCACAACGCGCACAAGTGTAATACTAGTCTTTTATTTATTCATCGATGTCCAATCTCGATAATACTCTGACTAGGGATATTTAATGATTTATCCTTCGTGGACTGATACTGTCTCATATCATTCTCCGTCCAGGAACAAATCACAGGGACCTCCTATCATTTATATATCTAGGTGATCTAATCACAAATGATAAGAGTGCAATCTCCTTTGTCACATAGTTAATTTGTACAACAACACCATGATCTGTACAAATAGTTACGCTATGGGTCATAATTGTCCAACAGTTGTCTGCGCACTATTTTCTGAGCATGCCATTTCTTTATCTTTTCTTTGTACAGTTTGGCATTCTCATAAGCATGAAGGCAAAATTCCTTAAATTCATTCAGTTGTAAGAGCCATTTTCTCCCCCGCTGCTTGCAAATCAAAGTTCAACTTTGTTTGTGCTCAATATGCTTTGTGTTTGAGTTCCACAGGCAAATGACATGCCTTTCCAAACACTAGTCGATAAAAAGACATTCCAATGGGTGTCTTGAAAGCTGTCCGGTAGGCCCATAATACATCATCTAATTTTCTAGACCAGTCCTTCCTCATTGAACAAACAGTTCTCTCCAGGATTCTTTTGATTTCTCTGTTGGAAACTTCAACCTGACCACTTGATTGCGGATGGTAAGCAGTGACAACTTTGTGAGTAACTCTATATTTGGCTATGAGAGCATCAAAGTATTTCTTGCAAAAGTGTGTTCCATCATTACTGATGATTGCTCTAGGTGTTCCAAAGCGAGTGAAAATATTTTTTTTGAGGAAATGTAAAACCACTTTGGAATTATTCGATGGTAGTGTTGTTGCTTCAACCCATTTGGAGACATAGTCTACTGCAACCAGAATGTACATGTTTCCATATGATGGAACAAAGGGTCCCATAAAATCAATCCCCACAAATCAAATATCTCAACTTCGAGAATATTTTGAAGAGGTCTTTCATTTCTTTTCGAAATATTTCCCGTCCTCTGGCACTTATCACATTAAAGAACGAATAAGTGAGTATCTCTAAACAATGAGGGCCAGAATAAACCTGATTGCAGGACTTTGGCTGCGGTTTTGTTTCCGCTAAAATGTCTGCCATATGGTGATGAATGACATTGCTGCATGACACTATTGATCTCCTCTTGTGGTACACAATGATGTATTAACTGATCAGCACAACATTTGAATAGGTACGGCTCATCCCACACATAGTGCTCGACTTCTTTGAAGAATTTCTTCTGTTGTTGATGTGTCCATTCCAACAACCATTTCCCCGATACTATATAGTTTACATAGTCAGCATATCATGGGATTTCTTGTTGCTTGATGGCAAACAACTGTTCATCAGGAAAAGTTTCTTTGATTGGCAACTCAGTGTCAGTTGTACCTCCATTTTCGAGCCTTGACAAGTGATTTGCCTCTTGATTTTCTGTCCCATTTCTGTCTCGGATCTCCACATCGAATTCTTGCAGTAAAATCACCCAACGGATCAATCTGGGCTTGGCATCTTTCTTTACGATCAGGTATTTCATTGTTGAATGATCTGTGTAGACCACCACTTTGGGACCTAGCAATTAGGAGCAGAATTTGTCAAAAGCAAACTCAACTGTGAGCAACTCCTTTTTAGTTGTTGTGTAGTTGAGCTATGCTTTATTCAATGTTTTGGTGGCGTAGTAGATGGTATGAAAAACTTTCGCTTTGCGTTGTCCCAAAACTGCACCTACAATAAAATCACTGGCATCGCACATTACTTCAAATGGAAGCGTCCAATCTGGTGCTACTATGATGGGAGTAGAGACCAGCTTCTGTTTCAAGATTTCGAAAGCATGGTGGCATTCTTTGGTGAAGTAGAATAGCAATCTTGGAGAAAACCTTGATGAATCTCCTATAAAATCCTGCACGCTCAAGAAAACTTTGAATCCCTTTGATGGATGATGGTGGAGGTAATTTCTCTATCGTCTCGATCTTTTATTTGTCTACCTCAATTATCTTCTATGAGATCTGATGTCCCAGGACAATGCCTTCCTACAACATGAAGTGGCATTTCTCCCAGTTCAATACCAGATTGGTATCTTCACATCTTTATAACATTTTCCCCAGATTTTACAAGTAGTGGTTGAATGAGTCTCCAAACACTGAGAAGTCATTCATGAAGACTTCCATTCTTTGTTCTATCATGTCTGAAAAGATGGCCATCATGCAATGTTGTAATGTGGCAGGAGCATTACAAAGTCCAAATGGCATTCTGCAAAAAGAAAAATTACCATACGGATATGTGAATTTCGTTTTCTCCTGATCTTCTAGGGCGATGGAAATCTGATTGTATCACGAGTATCCGTCCAGAAAATAATAGAAATCATGCCTCGCCAGTCTGTCTAGCATATGGTCAATGAATGGTAGCGGGAAATGATCATTCCGTGTGGCTTTGTTCAACTTCCTATAGTCCATTCATACTCTCCATCCAGTCACGGTTCTTGTCAGAATCAGCTCGTTCTTTTCGATTGTGACTACAGTCATTCCTCCTTTCTTGGGTACACATTGCATAGGACTTACCCAAGAGCTGTCAGAGATGGGGTAGATGATGCTTGCATCCAACCATTTGATGATTTCTTTCTTCACAATTTCCTTCATGATTGGATTCAGCCTTCGTTGATGCTCCACTGTGGCTTTGTACTCATCGTTCATCAGGATTTTATGTATGTAAAATGATGGACTGATGTCTCGAATATCTACTATAGTCCAGCCAATAGCTCTCTTGTGCTCGCGTAGCACTCTCAACAACTTATCTTCCTACACCCATGTTAGAGACGAAGAAATAATCACAGGTAAATCAGAAGAGTTTTCCAAGTATGCATACCTGAGATGGCTCGGAAGTGGCTTTAGTTCCAGCTACGGTGGTTCTTCTATCGAGGGCTTGACTCACACCTTTTTCGGAATTTCCAAGTTTTCCACATGTGTTGTCGATCTGAAGCGAGTGGCTCCATCAAAATAGTTGATACATTCCAGAATCTCATCATCTAATTCCTTGTCAGTCATGTTGGTGATGCATGCGTCAAGTTTGTCAGTGGAAAGTTGCATAGCATTTGTATTCTGGATGATACTATCTAATACATCAAGTCTGAAACATCCCTCCTCTCTTTCGTCATTCCGGAATTTCATGGCTTTGAACACATTAAATGTTATTTATTGGTCCTGCACCCTCATGGTTAATCCATATTTTTGTACATCAATAATGGTTCGACCTGTTGCCAATAATGGTCTCCCGATGATGATGGGTACGTCTTCTTCTTCCTTCCTGTCAAGGACAATAAAATCTTCTGGGAAAATAAATTTTTCGACTTTGACAAGCATATCTTTAATTACACCTCTCGGAAATGTGAGCATTCTATCAGCAAGTTGCAAAGAGACTGATGTCGACTTTACTTCTCCAATCTGCAGTTTCCTGTAAATAGACAAAGGCATCAAGTTAATACTAGCACCTAAATCACACAAAGCCTTACCGAAGTAATGTTCTCCTATGGTGCAATGGATGGTGAAACTGTCAAGATCCTTCAACTTTGGGGGGAGCTTCCTCAGAATGATGGCAATGTATTCTTCTGTCAAAGCTACAGCCTTATAATCTCCAAATCTTCGCATTCTCGACAAAATATCTTTCATGAATTTGCATAGCTGGGCATTTGCTCCAATGCTTCTGCAAATGGAATGTTAATGTGCAGCTTTTTGAAAATCTCCAGGAGTAAATTGTTTGTCCAGTTTAGGTTTATGGAGACGTTATGGAAAATGTGGAGGTGGAGTAAATCTTACTTGATCATTTTCTTTTGCATATTTTTCCTCTATCTGTAGATCTGCTTGATTGCTTTCTTTTTGAACTTTCTTATTAGATACCTTGACTCCAACATCTTTATTGATTTCAATGTCGCTTTTCAAAGTGATAGCTTGGCATTGCTCATTTCCTTTTCTCCTTGGATTTGGTTCTGTGTCGCTAGGAAAGGTACCTTGCAGTCTGTAACTCTGAGCATTGGCCAGTTGTCTCAATTGATTTTCCAGTGCCTTCATAGAAGCTTCTTGACTTTGAAACATAGCATCGTATGTTACGATTTGTTTTTGATTCACTGCTGCTTGTGCTTGAAACAAAGCGTCATATTTGGCTTCTTTCTTTTTCATCTCTGCAAGCAAATATGCTATTCCTGGCTCTTTTTGATACTCTTGGCATTTATTCTGTTGTTGGAATCATGGTGGTGGATTGTTCTTTTGCCCTAAAGTGTTGATCCATGTGAAGTTGGGGTGATTCCTCCATCCTGGGTTGTAGGTATTGGAGTAAGGAATGTTTCCTTGTCTGTTAAAGTTGCTGACATAGTTCACAGTCTCATCATGTTTGTTGTAAGATTCTGCCTCAAATACTCCTCCATATGGTAAACTTATGGATCCATCATTAACTTCCATGCTAAGAGTTTCCAGGCATTTACAAATCTGATCCAGCTTGGCATTCACAGCTGTGTTGACCCATACTTCGTGGAATCATGCTACTCGATGAACCATATTCCTCTTCGTTAGCCACAATGAGTTGTTGTTGGTCATTTCCTTTATTAAGTCCTAGGCTTGATCTTCTCTTTTTGCCATTAATCCTCCTCCAGCAGTAGCATCTATTGTAGTCTTCATCAATCCAGAAAGCCCATTGTAGAAATTTTGGACTTGCAGCCACTTTGCAATCTCATGGTGAGGACATTTCCAAAGCAATTCTTTGTATCTTTCCCATGCTTCACAAATGGATTCTGAGTCATGTTGCACAAAAGATGTGATGTCGTTTCTCAACTTTGTTGTTCTAGCTGGAGGAAAGTATTTTGCAAGGAATTTGGTGGCAAGATTGTTCCAAGTGGTTATAGAACCTGCTGGTAGTGAATGGAGCCAAGCCTTAGCCCTGTCTTTCAAGGAATAAGGGAATACTTGCAGGCACATTGCTTCTTCTGCCACTCAGTTGTACTTGAATGTGCCGCAAACTTCCAAGAAGTTACTAATGTGGGCAATGGGGTCTTCAATTGCACTACCCGATAAACTGGACTGATTGTTGTATCATCTGAATGCATTTTTTGATGTCACAATCATTTGCAGGTACGGGAAGAAGTACAATGCATGATATGAAGCCGTCAACTACCAGGATTATTTTGTCTCGAATGGGGATTGGCGGTGCTACTTCCAAAGGTTCAGGTTCTTGATTATTCATATTGATCAGTGCTTCTTGATCTTCTTGTCTTTCTCTTCTCAATTGTCTGACAGTTCTTTTAATTTATGGGTCAAGCGGACGGATTTCAAAGCTTATGCTTCTTCTCATGTAGTGTTTGAGAACCTGAAACATAAAAAAACGAAAATAATAAGTAAAAATGAATTAGACACAAGTAAAAATATCTAACCTCAAAATTAATAGTAAAAGATAAATAAGTCCCCTGCAACGGTGCCAAAAACTTGATCGGTGGAATCACTCACATTACGCAAATGCATGTATCGTTCAAGTAGTATAAAATATATCGATCCCACGATGACTTAATACCTATGCTATTAATTTATGAAGTAAAAATTCTACAAGTATCTAATTGAAATTGTTGGTTGGATGGATGATGATTTTTTATCTAAAACAAACAAGTAAATAAAACTAAGGTAGATTTCAAGATGAATTAATGGTATGAAAATATCCAGGGTTGTGAATCCTACCAATATTCTTCTAAAGATGAGTTGATTATCTTATGCTTTTGTAATATGTCAGTTTATTAACTGGAACACGAAGTTATACAAAAACATCTTCCGATGGTCAGATGCAAACACCCAAAGTAACCTAATTAACTATATTCCTATGTTAATTAAGAAACTCTGAATTCATTACGTTTAAGTTCCAATTATGGCTACCCACGCCCAACATGTATATTCTTATCCTGGAATGAAATCTCTAAGGTGAATGTGAGATCGTGAACTATTAAGTCTACGTCTAAACCTAAAATCCATTCTCCAAGTTCATTGTAAGTTTACCTAATCAATCTATTAGTGGCCAATTAATAATAAGTATTAAGAACTAGACTCAATAAATAAACCAAAACATCACACAAGACATAAGAAAATTCAACTTATTAAATCATTGATATTGGTTTTCATCACAATCCTAGACAACATATTTAGTTACAACACATACCTAGGACTACTAAAGACATAAATAAATAAAACATCATACAATACAAACAAGTTGAAAGCTAAATAGTAAAAAATACAACAATGAAATAAAATACTGGGGGTTAGGGGATCCACTTTTAGTATTTCAAATCTAGAAATCTCCCTAATTATAATATATAAATTTGTATTATATTACTAACCGACCATATAGACGGTATCCTGATTAAGTCAGATTTTAATTAAGTTCAACCGACCATAAAGGCGGTATCCAATTAAGTCAGGTTTTAAGATAATTTATATATAATAAGGGAGATTAATCTAAATTATCGAAATAAAAGTTTCACATTTTCACCCCAGCAGAAAGAAGTTACTAAAATAAAAATTAAATACAAGAAAACTGAAATTAAACAAACAAGATACTCTCTTCTTAGTATTCAAAGGAAATTCCTCAGAAGAAAGTATGAATTTTCCTTCTGATTTAGGCCTCTATTTATAGGCTCACATAATGGTGCGCGTCGTAACGCGCCAAGTCTTATGTGTCGCTGTGGGACACAGAAACTGAGCGACGCCGTTCCTAGGCTCGCGGCCTAGTTGGGAAGGATTACATAACATGGAGTCGCCACCCGGTGTGAACCGGGACAAAGATTTAAGGCCGCACTCACCCCTCGCAAGGGAAGACCTCAAACCGTTGGGTTCGGAATGGTCCCTTACTTATGTCACTTGTAATGAAAGGATTCATGTAATAATTTAACTAAGCTTAAGTAACACTTATTTCCAATAGTATCATGCTTCTAAATTCTCATGTGTGAAATAAAACTCATGTACGCATTTCACATATATCTTACATTTAAATTTGCATGCTAAACATATATCAAGATAGCAACTAGCATACACTTTACTTGCATATCACATTCAGAAAAAAACACAAGCGCACATATTATCCATACAAGCACACATGGTGAGCATACAAGCACACATATGGACACTTTTCAAGTGGTACGTGGAATTGTAGCCCAAGTGCAGACCGCACTACCGTCCATTCAGAATTGGCTACGGAATTTACGTCTGGGTTTCCATCCGATATACCGCAAGAAATAATACCCAAATGTTATCATGACACAAGCATATGAATTGTAATACATCAACATATTTACATTTATACATGTGGAGATAGTTACTAGGAAAACTATGCATGAAATCTAATGAAAAAGACTCAGTTCAGTGTATTCGCGTTCGTGTAGCGTTCGTAAACTCGTTCGAACGGAAATGAAACAGAATGCTCACGTTCAAGTAGCGTTCGTAAACGCGTTCGAACGAAAATGAAACAGAATGCTCACGTTCGAGTAGCGTTCGTAAACGCGTTCGAACGGAAATAAAACAGAATGCTCACGTTCGAGTAGCGTTCGTAAACGCGTTCGAACGGAAATGAGACCTGATGCATGAAATAGGATGCAATAAATAGAAAATAAAGGGGCGCGGCGAAGCACTGCCGTAAAGGTGACCTTTTGGGGCTCTTGATCTCTCAAAGAGAGGACCTTTAGACCAACATGCTAAGCCCATGCGCATCACGTCACACATACAAGACTAGAACCAATCATAACAACCAAGTATGCCCGATTGAACACATCTCACATCCAATCTGAACACACGTCAACCGGCACGGCAAAGCATTGTGGAAAAGGGGCTTTTAGCCCCTCCCCATAAGGGGGTCTCACATCACACTACTAAGCCCATGCGCTCGATTGACTTATACATACAAAAATGAAGATAATAATATCAAACTAAGTATGCTCGATTGAACATATCTTGCGTCCAACCGAACATACATCAACCGGCGCGGCAGAGTAGTGTCACGAAGGTGGCCTTTTCGGCTCTTTGCCTCACAAATGGAGGACCTTTGGACTAACTCACTAAGCCCATGCGCTTGGTTGAATCATACAACGATAAAAAATATATTGAATTCAAGAGAAAACTAAATAAACAAAAAGCAACACAACGAAAGAGAGATGGTGCCGTTTACTCAAGCGGTACGTGGAGTTGTGGCCCGAGTATAGATCATATTACCGTCCATTCGGAATCGGCTATGAAATTTATGTCCGGGTTTCCATCCGATATACCGCGAGAGTTGACACATCTCTCATTCATCTAATACCCACAACATATTACATCTCATAATTCATGCATATTTATCTACTCAAAGACCACAACATGCATTCATAGACGACTCTCATGCGAATAGAATTCAATAAACAATGAATATAAACTAATGAAAAGGTACCCTCAGGTCTAACCTTTTAAATCACCTCTCGGATGTATGGTACACGATCGTCGGAAGGGTGGATGCTCCGCAACTCTCCCGGTTCACTGGTTCACTGTTCTCGTTCGTTGTCTTTACTGATTTGCTTGCGGCTCCAACTCCGTTCTGCTCCTATTTCCTCTTTATCTTTTGCTTACTGTTTTTGGGTGTCTTCTTCCTGTAGTTTTTATGTGTGTTGTGTATGAGTTAGAGACTAGCTAGCTAGGGTTGAGAAGGTTGGTGAAGGGTTCTTTTTATAGGCAAAGGGTTAGGTTGACAAGGAAAGGAATTTGATTTGGTTTGGTTAAGGGAAGTCAAGAGATTTGATTTGGTTTGGTTAAGGGAAGTCAAAGATTGAGGGGGGACAAATCTTGGCTAGATAGGGAAGGTTGGATATTTGATTGGCTTGGATTAGGAATACAATATTTTAAGTTTGGGAATAATCTTATTAGATTGGGAATATAATTGGTTGATTGATTTTAATTAGGCATGATTATATTTTGATTTAGTGTGTGATTTGTTTAATTTAGGCATGATTTTAGTTTAAGTTGGTAATTGTTTATTTTATGTTTGGTATATGTTTTATTTAATCATTTAATTAATTTAATTATTATATTATTTAGTTAATGTTTTAATTAATATTTATTTATTTAAATTGGGATGTGTTTTATGGGCTTTGGGGGGCTAATTGGGCTGGATGTGAGGCTAGCAGCAAAACCAGAATTACCGACACCGTTCGAACGCTTACTCGAACGCGGCACGAACGCCCGCAATCCGTTTGACGTTCGAACGTAAACACGAACGTAGCACGAACGAAAACAGTGAACCTTGTTTATTCTGAATTTCCCCTTCCGATGTCCGTTTCCCGTGACCTCCGTGACTTAAAAGGTAGTGTCTCAAAATGAGACTCATCATAGGGACTCATGTGTAAATGCAGTGCCTACAGTCGCCCCCACTTTGATGGGACTTGTGTAATGTGCAACAGTGACAATCCTATCAAAGTTATGCAATGCATTTCTACTTACCTGGCTCGCCAGCTTCCACTTGACTTACATGTGTTGAGTTGCTTTGATTTGGTGGTGAGGTGCTGCGACCCTTGGTTCATTCCCGAACCGTGCTTCCATTCTTGGAGTGCCATTCTCGGCATGTTCCTTCCTGAACTGTATTGAGATGAGGCTTTATTCCTCCCGAGCTTTATTCCCGAACTGTTAAGATGAGGCTTTATTCCTCCGAGCTTTATTCCCGAACTGATGACTGTGTAGAGATAGGGCTTTATTCCATGATTGTTTGGACTGTGGGCTTTATTCCCGAACTGTATTGAGATGAGGCTATATTCCTCTGTACTTTGTTCCCGAACTGTTGCGATGAGGCTTTATTCCTCCCGAGCTTTATTCTCGAACTGTTGAGATGAGGCTCTATTCCTCCCGAGCTTTATTCCCGAACTATACCGACATGAGGCTTTCTTCCCCTTGAGCTTTGTTCTCAAACTATACTGATATAAGGCTTTTATTCCCTTGGGCTTTGTTCCCGAACTGTTGATATGAGGCTTTATTCCTCCCGAGCTTTATTCTCGAACTGTTGAGATGAGGCTCTATTCCTCCCGAGCTTTATTCCCGAACTATACCGACATGAGGCTTTCTTCCCCTTGAGCTTTGTTTGTTTCAAACTATACTGATATAAGGCTTTTATTCCCTTGGGCTTTGTTCCCGAACTGTGTTGATATGAGGCTTTATTCCCCTGGGCTTTGTTCCCGAACTGTACTGATATGAGGCTTTATTCCCCTGGGCTTTGTTCCCGAACTGTACTGACATGAGGCTTTTTTCCCCTTGAGCTTTGTTCTCAAACTTATACTGATATGAGGCTTTCTTCCCCTGGGCTTTGTTCCCGAACTGTGTTGATATGAGGCTTTATTCCCCTGCTTCGTTCCCGAACTGTACCGACATGAGGCTTTCTTCCCCTTGAGCTTTGTTCTCAAACTATACTGATATAGGCTTTTATTCCCTTGGGCTTTGTTCCCGAACTGTATTGATATGAGGCTTTATTCCCCTGGGCTTCGTTCCCGAACTGTACTGACATGAGGCTTTCTTCCCCTTGAGCTTTGTTCTCAAACTTATACTGATATGAGGCTTTCTTCCCCTGGGCTGATACTGATATGGGCCTCGCCCCCAGACTGATACTGATAGGGGCCTCGCCTCCAGACTGATACTGATATGGGCCTCGCCCTGGAATCATTATCTGAATCTGATACTGTGCTTTTTACCGTTTCTGATTAGCTTGTTCTTTGCCGCTTTTCTTATTCTTTAAAACCTGTGAACACAAAACAAACACAAAAGGATGCAAAATGTGTTACGTGTATGCATGCATGAATGTTCCTATCCCGTCGGGTTAGGTCTTCTGCCAATTCTCTTGGTGACTGCTCAGTCTTCCTTTCCTCAGGCAAGCCACCGCTTTAATCTGTCTACGCTGATCGGCTTGGTGAACTAATTCCCTTCCAAGTCTGATGCTCTCACTGCCCCCCTGCTTGTTTATTCGAGGATTCCCCGTGTTCTGAGTATCATATTACCAAGATTGAACACACTCATGTTGCAAGTTTGAAAGTAATAGTCTTAGGCAGATAAATGAAATGATCGCCTTTATTAATGTTGAGGAAACGTTCGAACAAAATCAATGTCTTTATTAAAAGTGCAAGATAAACTAGGAGAAACAACAGTGCCTTCTTCTTCAGCCCATGGTTCTTCACCATTGTTATCCCTTATTCCTATGAAGCTGAGTGGTTGAGAGTTTGGAGGACAAGGGTTTCAGGTAGGCCAGAGTTGATCATGTAGTTGGGCAGGGGATTTCTGTGTGCGTTGGGTTGTTCTTTTTCTGGGTCGGGTATTGTATGGGCATCGATGAGGTTTTGGATTTCATGCCTGAGGCGGGCGCAGTTGTCGGTGTCATGGCCTTTTTCTTGGTGGAAGTGACAGTATAAGTTTAAGTTCATGTGAGGTGGCACAGGATTTGGAATGGGCCTAGGTTCCAAAGGTTTTAAGAGTCCATGTGCCTTCAGCTTTTCGAATACCTTTGAAAGAGGCTTACCAAGGTTAGAAAATCGTCTGTTCTTAATGGCAGTGACTTCAGCAGTAGCAGGCATAGTCCCTGAATGTCCCCCAATGGGCTTCCTGTTTAGACCATAGAATTTTCTATTCTCGGCCTCTTCTTCCTCAATATCCATGACAGTTTCCCTCAACTGCCGAAAGTCTGCAATCATGGAGGTCATTCTCCTCAGTTTGCCATAAATAGAGGGCTTGGTGCCCTTGATGATCATTTTGATCTGGTCCTTTTCTGAGGGCCGGGTCTGCATCTTCAGAAGCTGGCTCCTCCAGCGGTCCACATACTCTTTGAAGCTCTCCTCCGGCTTTTGCTTAGTGTTCTCCAAATCTCGAAGTGACAAATCAATCTCCAAGTCTGTAACATACTGCTTCAGAAAAGCATCAGCCAGTTCCTTCCAATCTTCCTTAACCTTCTTCTCAAGGCTATGATACCAAACCACAGGTGCCCCCTCGAGTGACATCCCAAATATCTTTTGGACTTGGCGCTGAGACAGGCCAACTGAACTCATAACAGACACATACTGACGGAGATGCACCCTCGGATCTCCATTCCCATTGAACTTAGCCAAATCCGGCATCTTAAACTGCGCTGGCAACTGCTCCTCAAACTTCATTGTCTCATAGTCTAGCAAATCTTCATTCTTACCCCTCATCTTACGGGTAACGGATTCAACCTGATCCCTGAGTTTCTGTATCTCGGCCTGAGACCCAATCACTCTGTCTGTTGCATACTCTGCATTATCATCATCAAAAGCGGGGATATCATCCCCCAACCCATTCGGAGGCTTCTCGCGCCTTACATTCTCTGAATTCTCCCCAGCACGGGGCACAGCCATATTTGTCATGGCAGCAGTCAAGGCTTGCAACTGTTCAGTAATCTTGGCGAAGCCACTTTCCAACTGATCTATCCGTGATACCTCAGTATCTGATTCACTCATGTCTGTTCTCGGTATTTTGGTGAGTCTTCCCTTTTTTCTAACCCAACGGGAATCTATGATGGCTTTCAGAACACAAGGGTTAACATGATGTATGTATGCATGATGATGCATAAGAAGTATATAACATATATTAAATCAAATAAAATTCTCAAACAAATCGGCCTATTATCATTTTAGAAGTTTTTGGGACAACTGTCATAAGAGTGAACCCGTCCCAGTTTAAATGGCCTAACGAGTTCATGTCTTATGGCAAAGAGCCCAACTAAATCCAAATGATAAAATTCCGAACACAATCATAAAATGGCCCATTGTTATTTAGAAACCTTTTGGCCCAATCGTCATAAGATGTGTTCTTGTCCCAGTTTAAATGGCCCAACAAGCCCATATCCCATGATAAGTGGTCCAAATGGATCCAAACAACGATGTTCTCAAACACAAGCAAGATGATGCAAACATGACATAATAATTTTTACAAAGTGGCCCATCAATATTTCAGAAGCTTTTGGCCTAATAGTCATACGGTGCGAACTTGCCCCAGTTTAAATGGCCCAGCAAGCCCGCATTTCTGACAATAGTCCAACTGCATCCAAATGAGGATGGTCCACAAGCACATACTCAAGGAAATAATTGCTACTTTAGCCAACCCGGTCTATAGGTGGGTTAGTAAGAGTATAGACAAAGGCTCTCACCGGCGAAGGATGGCCCACAACTAGGTCTCCCCACTCAAGGGTTCGAGCAACCAAGTGAGCGCACCCTTTTTTATACACTAAGGTACGTGCCAATGAGCTATGGTGTGTGACGGACTGTCAAATGGATTTCCCGTTGTAGATCCCCCAGAGGGAAGGTGGAGCGAGGCTCACTTAAATACCCAAGCCTCTTAGGCTCTTATCGCTTGTTGTCAGGAATAAACAACGAGTCCTCCAAATTAGTCCACCACAATAGGCTACAAGTAGATGGCTATCTAGGTGCCTTCACAGCTTTTCCTTCTAGAAAGGTAGTGAATGAAGGAAGACACCAAACCATTACCTAGCCCAAAAATGCCTTTAATTAAACCCTTACTTTATCCACTATAGACACGGTCAATTAAAAACAAATCCAAACATCACAAGTCAATATTTCGGGGCCAATTCTCTTATCCCCAGTGGAGTCGCCAGACTGTGGGACACAGAAACTGAGCGACGCCGTTCCTAGGCTCGCGGCCTAGTTGGGAAGGATTACATAACATGGAGTCGCCACCCGGTGTGAACCGGGACAAAGATTTAAGGCCGCACTCACCCCTCGCAAGGGAAGACCTCAAACCGTTGGGTTCGGAATGGTCCCTTACTTATGTCACTTGTAATGAAAGGATTCATGTAATAATTTAACTAAGCTTAAGTAACACTTATTTCCAATAGTATCATGCTTCTAAATTCTCATGTGTGAAATAAAACTCATGTACGCATTTCACATATATCTTACATTTAAATTTGCATGCTAAACATATATCAAGATAGCAACTAGCATACAACTTTACTTGCATATCACATTCAGAAAAAAACACAAGCGCACATATTATCCATACAAGCACACATGTGAGCATACAAGCACACATATGGACACTTTTCAAGTGGTACGTGGAATTGTAGCCCAAGTGCAGACCGCACTACCGTCCATTCAGAATCGGCTACGGAATTTACGTCTGGGTTTCCATCCGATATACCGCAAGAAATAATACCCAAATGTTATCATGACACAAGCATATGAATTGTAATACATCAACATATTTGCATTTATACATGTGGAGATAGTTACTAGGAAAACTATGCATGAAATCTAATGAAAAAGACTCAGTTCAGTGTATTCGCGTTCGTGTAGCGTTCGTAAACGCGTTCGAACGGAAATGAAACAGAATGCTCACGTTCGAGTAGCGTTCGTAAACGCGTTCGAACGGAAATGAAACAGAATGCTCACGTTCGAGTAGCGTTCGTAAACGCGTTCGAACGGAAATGAAACAGAATGCTCACGTTCGAGTAGCGTTCGTAACGCGTTCGAACGGAAATGAGACCTGATGCATGAAAGGATGCAATAAATAGAAAATAAAGGGGCGCGGCGAAGCACTGCCGTAAAGGTGACCTTTTGGGGCTCTTGATCTCTCAAGAGAGGACCTTTAGACCAACATGCTAAGCCCATGCGCATCACGTCACACATACAAGACTAGAACCAATCATAACAACCAAGTATGCCCGATTGAACACATCTCACATCCAATCTGAACACACGTCAACCGGCGCGGCAAAGCATTGTGGAAAAGGGGGCTTTTAGCCCCTCCCCATAAGAGGGTCTCACATCACACTTACTAAGCCCATGCGCTCGATTGACTTATACATACAAAAATGAAGATAATAATATCAAACTAAGTATGCTCGATTGAACATATCTTGCGTCCAACCGAACATACATCAACCGGCGCGGCGAAGTAGTGTCACGAAGGTGGCCTTTTCGGCTCTTTGCCTCACAAATGGAGGACCTTTGGACTAACTCTCTAAGCCCATGCGCTTGGTTGAATCATACAAAGATAAACAATATATTGAATTCAAGAGAAAACTAAATAAACAAAAAGCAACACAACGAAAGAGAGATGGTGCCGTTTACTCAAGCGGTACGTGGAGTTGTGGCCCGAGTACAGATCATATTACCGTCCATTCGGAATCAGCTATGAAATTTATGTCCGGGTTTCCATCCGATATACCGCGAGAGTTGACACATCTCTCATTCATCTAATACCCACAACATATTACATCTCATAATTCATGCATATTTATCTACTCAAAGACCACAACATGTATTCATAGACGACTCTCATGCGAATAGAATTCAATAAACAATGAATATAAACTAATGAAAAGGTACCCTCAGGTCTAACCTTTTAAATCACCTCTCGGATGTATGGTACACGATCGTCGGAAGGGTGGATGCTCCGCAACTCTCCCGGTTCACTGGTTCACTGCTCTCGTTCATTGTCTTTACTGATTTGCTTGCGGCTCCAACTCCGTTCTGCTCCTATTTCCTCTTTATCTTTTGCTTACTGTTTTTGGGTGTCTTCTTCCTGTAGTTTTTATGTGTTTGTGTATGAGTTAGAGACTAGCTAGCTAGGGTTGAGAAGGTTGGTGAAGGGTTCTTTTTATAGGCAAAGGGTTAGGTTTGACAAGGAAGGAATTTGATTTGGTTTGGTTAAGGGAAGTCAAGAGATTTGATTTGGTTTGGTTAAGGGAAGTCAAAGATTGAGGGGGGGGCAAATCTTGGCTAGATAGGGAAGGTTGGATATTTGATTGGCTTGGATTAGGAATACAATATTTTAAGTTTGGGAATAATCTTATTAGATTGGGAATATAATTGGTTGATTGATTTTAATTAGGCATGATTATATTTTGATTTAGTGTGTGATTTGTTTATTTAGGCATGATTTTAGTTTAAGTTGGTAATTGTTTATTTTATGTTTGGTATATGTTTTATTTAATCATTTAATTAATTTAATTATTATATTATTTAGTTAATGTTTTAATTAATATTTATTTATTTAAATTGGGATGTGTTTTATGGGCTTTGGGGGGCTAATTGGGCTGGATGTGAGGCTAGCAGCAAAACCAGAATTACCGACACACCGTTCGAACGCTTACTCGAACGTGGCACGAACGCCCGCAATCCGTTTGACGTTCGAACGTAAACACGAACGTAGCACGAACGAAAACAGTGAACCTTGTTTATTCTGAATTTCCCCCTCCGATGTCCGTTTCCCGTGACCTCCGTGACTTAAAAGGTAGTGTCTCCAAAATGAGACTCATCATAGGGACTCATGTGTAAAAATACAGTGCCTACAGTCGCGATGCGCGCTATAGTAATGGCGGCTGTCGGCAGACTGAATTATTATGTCGGCGTCGCGACGCAGAAGTCCTGCTCATAGCAATGTGTGCTACAGTGATGATGCAGTGATGACGCGTGTCGGCAGATAAATTATTGGCCCGGCGTCGCAACGCGTTGAGGGTTGGGCGTCGCGATGTGTGAATAGTAAATTTCCCATTTTGCCCATTTTCATCTTTTTTTCACCGTTTTAGCCCCGATTTGATTCCAATGAGTTCTGATATTTTATTTATCTACAAAATAAATACAAACACGTCAAAATATTCATAAAACTCGAGAAACTATACAAAATATTAAGTAAAATGGGCGGTAAATATTGATATATTTTCCACTCATCAACCGTCTTTTATTTTCAACCTTCTAGACAAATCACCTTGAAGACTTCGTTGTATCCATGTATTCTTTATTTTGGTGAGATTGAGCCTTGATTGAACATCAACATAGAAACACAATCCTAACCCAATTTTCTAAGCCTTCATATTTCTTTAGGATGAAGATAGATAGTAGAAGTTTCGGCATTGCGAGTTCGCAGTGTTGATCCACTCAGAGACTTCAGAGGTTCTAGAGAAAGTCACTTAGTGCGGGCTCGAGGAGTTCTTCGAGTTATTACAGTCTAACAGTATTAGACGTGGCGGAGTTGCTGCCATAGGTCTTATACCGTCACTGTAAGTTTTCTCATTATAGTGGATTTTGGGTGGTGGCCTAGATACTCAGAGAGGTTTTTTACTCGCACGAGTTTTCCACTTCCTTAACAAAATTATTGGTGTTAATTTTATTTTTCTGCTTTCATCTATTTGCTTTGATTTATAATTGTTAGACTTAATGGTGTTTGATATTTTTTGAATCCATAGAAATAATAATTAGGACTTGTCTTAAATTATTGTGTTTAATTTCCCAGTGAGAACCTTAGAATAAAATCGAATTTTCAATTATTATTATTATTATGCATGTTAGGTTTAGTACATGTTATGTTTAATTGAAGCATGTTATTGTGCATGATGATGAGCTTTAGCGAAATATAATGTGTGAGGGGTTGTGGTCGAACTAGGTGTAGTAAATTGGGCAGTAAATTTTGGTCAATTATTGTTCCTTTGGTTATAACTATGATTTTAGACTTTCGTTTGACACACTGTTAATTTTTACATAAACTAAATTTAAAATTTAAGAAAAAATCAAAAATCATAATATTTGGATAAATGATGAATTTATGTCAAATCTTACAAGTGGCACCCATGCAGTTGCAATGGTTTTCATCCCATTAGGACAACCTATAAATATTTACTTATAACTTAGGTTCTGGAAATTGAAATCAAGATCCGTTTAATTTTATAAAAATTATACATGTTAAGGTTAAACATATTCGAAACTTAGAATGTTTGGATATAAGATGAAATTATAGTAAAATTCATAAATTGGAAGTTCTGCAAATGACCTGATATTATTTTTACTGAATAAGATCTAATGATTCGATCACATCTTGAGTTTGGTAGATCAAAAATAAAATATATAAAAACCTACATAAACTAGCAATATAGGGGTCCATCATATCAAATTTTCAACCTATATCTTGTTCTCAATTGCATGCATTGAATTTTTAAATTTAATTGATGTGCAGTTAAATTTTCAGCGTTAAGGCAGATTTCAAAAATCCAATACCCTAACTTAGTGACCTTTAACCGAACTGTGTAAAATTCATAGGCTATCTAGATTTGTTAAATATCCAGAGAATTTTAGTGCTCATGAAATTCTTATTTTATTTGATCTACGAGAAACATATTATATTACTTACATTTGAAATTTATTTAGTTATTGATTTAATGCGGTTTGAAACCAAATAAAGGTTATTTATGAGATTAATGATTTTGAGCATGACTAGTTTTGATGAGATTGATTTCATAAATGATTTCATTGATGTGATTTGATTTCGATTATTATGATTTACGTTTTGATTTTGGAAATGACGAAACATGTGCATATATAGTATCTTAGCTTAGAACTAGGGGGCGATGATATCTAATGCCTCTGGAACCCCACCTTACTCAGATGTGACATTCCCGAGTGCAGCTTTAAAGATTTGGGGGACGACGATACGTAACGTCCCAAAACAGTAGTTTAGCGTGTGAGGGGATGGTGATACGTAACACCCTCATACGTCAGTTTATCACAAAACAGATTTTGATTGGATTTTGTTTTCGCTATTAAGGTTTTGATAATTATTGCCTTTCCAATGACCTGATAGATGCATCGGTATAAAATTTTTCCTATAAGGTATATATTATGATATCCTTTTAAACAAGATTCATGAAATTTTCTTAAGATTTAGTTTTTGGATTTGAAGTTTTAGCTTACATGGATTTATGATGTTTTGCTTACATTGTTTACTAATTTTTGTTTCCTTGATTTATAGCTCCACTCAGTGGGTTCTCTAGAACTCACCCTCTCATTCTTCATAGATTTTGCAGGTACCATTTTCTGGTGAGCCATAGCCGATTATGAACACTAAAAAGTGCATATTTATTAAAAGAAAAATCAATCATTTTACACTTGTAGTTTCATTTATCCCATTAATTTAGCATAATAATTAAATTTATATTTTATATATTTTTATTATGATTTTTATCTTTTATGTAGGTGAAATAATATTTTGGATGTATATCTAGAAAAAAAATGGACTTAACATTCATTTGGATTTTAGAGGCCAGAAATTTATAGGGTGTTCGAACAATGTACAATTTCGTAAATTCCAACCATGTATAATGTTCGTATTTTGGCCATAACTTCTTACTTCGATATCCGATTAAGGTGATTTAAGTTCCAAATGAAAGAAAACTCAAAGATATACAACTTTGATGTTCATATGATTTTCGAATTCTGATGTTTGCAGGACTTAAATTGACCAAGAAGCCAAAGTGTGCTATATGTAAAAGTCATTGTCAAATCAAAATAAAAACAAAAACAAAAAACAAAAAACAATAAATAATGGTGGTTTGTCACAACTCCACCAAACATGGTGCATGTTTGGTGGAGTGATTTGTAATTGCAATTGCATTTGTAATTTGCAATCCTCTATAAATAAGAGGATGCTCAACATATTATATTTCATACTTTCTTCTGAATCTCTTGTATAATTTAGGAGACGCATGCAAATGAAGACGCATGCATCCTATATAAATAAGAGGTGTCTTGTGTGTTTTATTTTCTTTAAAGTTTTCTTGTATTTTCTTTTTTCTTTAAGTAATAAAATTATGTGTGTTTTTATTCAAATTATGAGTAGCTAATTTCCTTTTGCTGCGGAAAAGAGTGAAGCTTTTAAAATGAAAATATAGATTAATATCACTTATTTTATAATATATAAATTGTAATCTAATGATTAATACTTAATTTAAATCTGGATTAATTATTGATAAACTTTGATATCGCCTATATGACTGGTTTTTTTTTTATTTGGCATAATTGTGTTGGGTTTTCTAGGTCAAACCAAGATCAATTAAACATATGAAATGTGTGAATACGCAAAGTAAGATGGCGGAAATACTCACTTTGATCGGCTTGGATGTTGGCGGAGAGTTCAAAACTTTTGCTCCTTGTCTTGTGCTCCAAGCTCCTCTTTGAATGTTGAATCAATGCTCCAAGCTTTGATCTTTGATTCCAAGCTCAAGGATAGGTTTCTCTAACACCTTTGAATGACTCATTTGAGTGCTAGCTCTTGAAAATTTGCAACAAATCTTCCAATGTCCCTTGGTGAGTTTCGGCCAAGCCTTAGTCCAAGAGAGGGAGAGTTGCGTGAATGGAGAAGAGAGGAAGAAGGTGAAAAATGAGTTGACTTGTGTTTTGATTTCCAAAATCAAAATTAATGATATACCGAAACCAATATTTGGTATATGTCCATCATCTCACCAACTTGGTGTGTTGGACAAGTCACCAACAACCCACCAAAACTCATCAACAAAAAGTTATTTAAAGTGACTAGGTGATGTGACTTGTGATGTAACTTGTGGGCCCCCCTTGAATTCAAAATTCGAGTGGGCCCGCAAACACTCCCGAGCTCGGGTTCGTTAATTCTGAATTAATGAATTTCCGTTGCGACGTAATTAAATCAAATTTAATTAAATAATTATGCCTAGCAAAATTACTATTCACGTCGCTAGCGAATTAATTCTAAATTAACTCGTTCGCCCGAATTAAAATCCAATTTTAATTCCGTTATGAAATCTAATTTCATTTAATATATCGAATATATTATTTAATCGATTAATTCTGAATTAATCGTTATCTCTCTTTTATTTGAATTTTATCCCAGATAAAATTCTTCGTAATTAATCCTAGATTAATTTTCTATCTCTTCCAATTAATCATAGATTAATTATGTTCGAGTCATACGTCATTGGTGAATCTTCGGGAAGCGACCCATGAGATCCCTGAATATGTTGGCAGTAAATTCGGTCGTCGGACTATCCGAACATGTGCGTACCCGGTACCACATTTTTACCGATTTACGAGACATGGTTGGCTTCTAGCAAAGCACCGTGCCTACCCAATTCTACAGAAATATTCTTTTAAGGAATATGTAATCTATGTCAGACGTAGTATACATAGTATTGCGTATTGCGATCCAGTATCGAATGTCACATGCTAGGCCTGGGGCTGGAATTGTGTCTACCTCGTACGAAGCATATATCGGATCTCTGGTAACTAGTCTCTATAATCGGATAATCATGACCTAGTCATATTATCCTGATGACTGCAGTACTAAAGAATACTAGTTATGTATCATGCGTGATCATCATCTCCGTATGACTGGAGTGATACTTTCATCTTGACATCACACCCAATACACTATGATTCTCAGTATACCCAGAAGAGGCGTACACAGAACCTGTTAAAGCCCCGGACAACCAAAACCAAAGTATATTGATTATCGCAACTATTAGCGATGCAAGTCTCAGGTTAAAACCAAATACACCTACCCTGATTCGGACTCCCATAGACACATAGTCATACTACCAATGGGATTTCGATTGGTCTATCTAGAGCGAAGCTGTTTTCGTACCATCGGTAAACACAACCTCCTATTACACTTGCATAAGTATCCAATACTTAAATATATGAGAATTATGTCGTTATGCTCCCACAACACGCACAAGTGCAATACTAGTATATTTAGCATTATTGATGTCCAGTCTCGATAATATTATGACTAGGGATATTTAATGATTAAACCTTAATGGATTAATACTGTCTCATATCTTATTAATCCGGAACTAATCATATGGACTTTTATCATTTATATATATCCCGTAATCCAATTACAAATGATAAAAGAGTAATTTCCTTTGTCACATAGTTAATTTGTACAACAACACCATGTTCTGTACAAATAGTGATGTTATTGGTCATAATTGTCCAACAAATTGAGTACCTAATTGGACTTGTTATAGACAAAGTTATTACAGCCTATATGGCTGGTTTTATTTATTTTGACATAATTAATTCCCGAAATAAATTAATTGGGTAATAATGATAATTTATTTATTATAAAAAGTGGGACTTCTAAATTTGAAATATTAAAAGTGGATCATCTAGCCCCATCATTTTATTTTATTGTTGCAATTTACATTAAAAAATTTCAATCCCTTCAAATAATTCAATCTTTTTATTTTTCACTCAAATTATTATTTTATTTTACTAAATCTATTCCCTGTAGATCGACCCCGGTCTTACCGGATTATTTTATTACTTCGACACTCTTATACTTGGGAGTAAAAGAACCATTTTTTAGTGTGTCAAGTTTTTAGCGTCGTTTCCAGAGAGTAAATTTAGTAGATAAAATAATTCGTTGTAGTTAATTTTTTCTCTTTTCTTTATTTTTTTTGTTTTTTTGTATTTTTATTTTTTGTGTTGTTATTTTTTTCTGCATCTCATTTTCTTTCTCTTTGTATTTGTGTATATCTAAAATGTCCTGATTGATCCTAAATAAATCATGAACCCATAAACCCCACATACAGACAGACCCTATTTTTAATTCTTCAAGGTTACAAAAGACAAAAAAAATCAATTAAAATGAAGCTTGTATTTTGCCAAAGAATTTCTTGAACCATCCCCATCCAGAATTTCTTCCATAATTTTTTATGAGAACTTAATTCGAGAGATTGAGATAGTTGAACGAGAAATTCAATTGAGATCTGAATTGACAAGAATCAGATGATGTTTTTATATCTAAATCATTGCATTTGTATTTTCTTTATTTACTTTTCTTTTTACTTTTTGTTAGTTTTAATTTTTTTTCCACTTGTTTATTTTTTTTTAAGTATTGTATTTGCATTTTAAAATTTAGCATATAGTTTGCATTTAAGTTGCATGAAACACTGGTCTCGATCATCTAGCGATAAATTAAATAGAGAGTCTCCATCACATTCATGAAGAAAACGAGTCTCAGTTGATCAGGAAGAAAACGAGTCTCAGCTTAGCGATCTTAATCATCCTAGGACACTCAGACAATTCATGAATCCCACTAGGACACGATCACCATCTTGCATTATTTTTCCCCCGATGCAACACGTTTCAATTTTAAGTCAGGTGTCATCCAACTTTTACCCACATTCCACGATCTAGAATCAGAAAATCCTTATCAGCACTTAAGGGAATTTGAAGAGGTATGTAACACTTGCACAAACCAAAACTGCAGTATGAATATAATTGGATTAAAGTTGTTTCCATTTTCTTTAAAGGATAAAGCTAAAATTTGGCTGTAGAACCTTGGGTCAGGATCCATCAGAACATGAGATGATTTACAAGAACAGTTCCTAAAAAAATTCCTTCCCCCTCACAGGACAAACTCCTTTAAGAGGAGAATCACTACTTTCACACAAGTGTCGGGGGGAACACTTTACCAATATTGGGAGATGTTTAAAGAAATGTTAAATGTTTGTCCACATCACAGGTTTGAAACACGGAGGCTAGTTGCCTATTTCTACGAGGGGTTAACACCCCAAGGTAGACAAGTAGTGGAAATGATGTGTAATGGTGAATTTAGGGATAAAAATCTCGAAGATGCACTAGATTACCTAGAACACATAGCATAGAATGCACAATAATGGGACACAATTGGCATTTATGAGTCATCTGTAAAACCACAGCCATCTGGTAGAGGTATGTTTAACCTTAGGCAAGACCATTATCTTTCTGCTAAATATACATCTCTAGCTAAAAAAATCGAGGCATTAGAAATGAGGAAAAGTGATCGTGTCAAGTCAATTCAAGAAGTCACTTGTCAAATATTTAATTCAATTAAACATGTTATACAAGTTTGCCAACCTTACCAACCCTGGAACAATGTCTCCATGACCAAGTCAGTTCTATAAACACCTTCAAGAGACCAAATCCAAACCCATACTCCCAAACCTACAATTCTGGTTGGAGAAACCATCCAAACTTCAATTGGAGGAATGATAACTAAGGACAACCATCACAAAAACCTCCCCAGGTACACCGGAATTTCCAAAATTCCTAGAGTTATGCACCATATGTCTCACCACCTCGGAAAGCCCTTGAGAATACCTTGCATGTATTCTTTGAGAAACATGAAGCCATCAATAACCAAAATGTTCAAACATTGATTGATTTGAAAGATACCTTCTCCAAAATCACATATGCACTGACCATTAATGAGAAAGGAAATTTTTTTGCCCAACCACAACCAAATACAAAGAGTCATCAAAACCCTCACGATGGTAGTTCTGGTAGTCAACACATAGTGGTAAGGTCATCCACATACATATTCTTGAACCTCGTGAAACTGAAAATAAATCATATTCAAAGGGTAAGGAAGGGGTTGATGAACCATTACCCGTCGTTGGTGATAAAAAAATTTCTCACGCACCTCCATTTCCTCAAGCATTAAAAACAAAGAAATTGAACCATTCCCCAAATATATATGAAATATTCAAACAGGTAAATGTCAATATTCATTTGTTAGATGTCATCCAACAGATACCATCTTATGCCAAATTTCTGAAAGACTTGTGCACCGTAAAAAGAAAACATCAGGTAAGAATGAAAGCTTGTCTAACTGAACAGATAAGTTTCATTCTATCAACCAATGATGCATTAAAATACAAGGACCCTGGTTGTCCAACTATTTCTTGTATTATTGGAAATCAAAAAATTGAACATGATTTACTTGATCTCGGAGCCAGTGTCAATTTGCTTCCATTTTCGGTTTACCAACAACTTAATATTGGTGAGTTAAAACCAACCTCAACTAATCTTATTTCATTATGCATTAGTTGGTTTCAAATGTTACATTGTGACTGTTGATTTTGATTAACTTTGCAGTATCTACTTGTATTTTTATCCAATAGTGCCATGTAGTATTGAATTTGATGAAGAATTCTATATAGACAAAGTTGATGGTAGTGATGTATTTTCCTTTTTCTCTGAAAACAATGCACCTTATAGACAGGAGAACATATTCATAGAACGTAGCTTGTTCTTGGGCATGCATATTTGGAAAGTAAGTTCTCACATAATATTCGATCCACTGACAAATAATAAATTCATCTATGTCTAGAGTTCATATTTTGTCGATTTGGGTGTTGGAGATATAGAAGTAGAGTTTGCAATATTTGGCCAAGTAATTATTTCAATTAGTTAAGTTGAGATTAGAGTTCATGGATCCAATTCTTAATTCATTTTCTTCTAGAATTCATCTATGACTTTCTGTGATGGATTTAACTGATGATGTGAATATGACTGTGATGTCTTTATTTTGTATATTTTATTTTTTGTTTCTAATTTCATATTTTCCAATGACAGCCTATGAGTATGGTGTTATCTGATGTCATTGGGTTCAAGCTGTCTGGAAAGTTATGAAATAAAACTCAATTAAGTTTTAATGAAGATGGTCATGTTACACCTGGCAATACCTCTATTATAAGATGTTTGGATTATTAGTGGATTTCAAATATTAGTTAGTATTGGAACATATTTGATATTATAAGACGATTTCAAATTGTAGTTAGTATTGGAACATATTTAATATTATATTTGAGTTGGTATGTATTATGTAAATTTGATGAAGTTTAGATTAATTATAGTTGTTCAAGTACGTTGAAATTTCATATTTACAAAAATTGTCTAATGTTTATGAATTTACGATTTCTATTTTATTTCTTTTATTATTTTAAAATTATTAGACTATGAATTTATTTGGATGGCAAATTTTTATTATCGGACCAATATTTTGAATTTTGAACACCACATGTGTTCATATTAAGATATGAAAATGTTCTTAATATTTTATTTATTCATGTTTTAAAAGCCTCCAATGCATTGTTTTCGAATTCATTTAACTTTTTATCTATTTTGACTGGTCTTCGAAATTTGTTATGTTTGTGTTATTTATTTAAATGTCATTGATCCCGATTTCGAGTATTGATAAAGACTCAATCCTATTAATGCGGCTTGTGAATATTGGATGAAATTGTAGATAAAACAACATTTGGATTGCCTGTAGTTGGGGAAGATGAAGCAGGAGGCAGGTTCCATTTCGTCGGCATATGTAGGAGTAGCATAATATCTTATTAGTGAGAATGTCAATGAGGGCACTGTCTTATTAATAGAGTGTGTTATTACATAAATATATGTATTCTAATTATATAAAATATACGTTTTACGTCAAAAATTTAAATTAAAATATTGATAATTATATAAATAAAAAATGGGTTAGCAGCCTCTTTAAATAAACTTATTTTTAATTTTTTAATATTATAGATATTTTAATATTTTCCTCTCTCATGGACTCTGTCTTTCATATTAAATCTCAACCATTGATTTTTAATAATTAAAATATTATTAACTTATATAAAAATAAATGGACAATGATATACTTACTCACACTTTTCCTGAATTTTATCTCAACTCTCTTACTGTAATTACAATGAGCTACAGTAATTTACTGTACCTACAGTGAAAGAGTAAAATTAAGTAAAAATATGAGTAAGTTTATCATTTTTGAAAATAAATATATTTTTAAAAGTCGATTCATCCATCCCATATAAATAAATCACTTTCTACAATCATTACAACTATAAAGCGAGATCTGACAAAGAGGACAATATTCGTACACTCATTTCACAGCAATAGTCCAAAGTACACATTTTTTAAGAACCGACAAAAACCAATGATATAACCTCGTACCAAATTTTAAGCTTCATAATTGGAGAAATTTTCTACCAACAATATTATCGTTAAATAACAACCCTAATTCGACCTCATATTTTTAACCAAATTGTCTCTTCCTTTTCTCAATGTTTCATTTTTTTTAATAACAAAAACAAATCAAATACTCCATCTTATTTATTGAAGTAGTTCCGAAATTCATATTTTGCAATTTCCTTTTTTCCCATTGATAGATATATACCAAGATAAAAGCATGTGTGTATTTATATATATACACGCGCTTACTTTCTTGGGAGATGTCGCGTAACGTATTAATTTATGGGATAATGAGATAATATATATATATTATATCAACTCAAGTTAAAAAGACTGGGAAAGTAATTAATGTAAATTTTTATTGTCCCACAGCATAATAAGTTACGTGATCTCTCATTATAACATGACAATATACATACATACATTTATATAATAAGAGATCCTTTAACTACTTATTAATTTAATATCACACTAAAAAATAAATAAACAAAAATTTCAATATACTGAATAATAAAAAATAGTACTTTTAAATATGTATTTTATCTATCTTTTAGCGTGTCATTTAACTTAATAAGTTAAAGGGTGTCTCATTGGATCCTCTATATTTATTTTTATACGAATATTTATATATGTGTTTTCTATGTCTTTTAGTGTATCTCTAACTTAATAAGTTAAGAGATATATATAGACACACACACATACGTCTGTATGTTATTAATGTCTGGACCGAGTTAAAAAATAAAGAAAAAGTGCATGGGCATATTTATTTTTCTTATCTTTTAGCTTTGACCTTACCTTAGTAACATATGGACATAGAAAATTTACACATATAGTTAGTGGCGTAGCCACATTGGGACCAGAAGAAGTAAATTTCAAAATGTGATTTTAAAGATGACATTTTCTTTCAATTTTATGAAAATATCCCAGTTAAGTTTTACAACTATGCTAATGATCCAACTAATTTTGAAAAATTTCAACTTATCTCTAATACAAAACTGTAATTATTTGAAATTTATTTAGTTATTTTGATTTCACAAAAATCAATTACCAATACTGAATAATAGTATAATAGAAGAGAATGAGAATTTTATTTTCATTTTTTCTTAATTCTTTTACTTAAATAATAACTAACATACATTTAAATCTTTTAAGCTCTTCATCTTAAGAAATCTACAAATAACAAAAGGAAACTTTAAATTTGTCTCATTGTAAACGCTGAATTTCACCTTCGGCCTACAATCGAGAATGAGTATGATGAAGATACCAGCGGTCCTGCAAAATAAAGGCAATGTGGGCGTGGAACAACTACCCACCGGTGTGGTGGATGCCGTAGGCACTCTGACGCTTAAGTCAGTGATGATGACAAGCGGAAAGAAATGGAAGAGCAAGGCAAAGGATTACCTCGATCTTCTTGGATTATCGTGAGTACAGTAGGCTGATGTTTAGGTAAAAATATATGCTTTGAGAACTCGAGTGTGAGAGCCAAAACTTGAATGAATTAATCCCATGGATCCCCTCTTCTTTTATAGGCTATGAAGTAGCTCATTTAGTCGATTTAGGATTCCTTCGAAATATTGTATACTAGTCTTATTTAGGAAAGGATAGAAAAGTAATGACTAAATTATGAGTGCCTAAATATTTGGGATTAGGTGTAATCCCTACTATACTTGGATTATAACACTGTATTTTTAGGTGATCGGTCATGATCTAAATACCTAGATTTCTTATTAAGTAGGAATTATTTGTGTGTAGACTGGTGAATAATGTCTAATAGGACATTGTATAGTATGGGGTAATGTCAGCTGGGATATGATTCAAGTAATGTCATTTGGGATATTGAGTAGCATGATTAGGATCTATTGGAGACCTTTTGAGTCGTGTGGGCTCTTGAAAGCCTTTAGGCCATATGGGCCTCTTCCTCTTGGGGTATATGCGCTTGTGGGCACTGTATATAGGCTCATGACTATTGATAGCCTTGCGTTGGATCATACCTAACCCAATAGACTTGATGTCGTCTGGGTTTAATGTTGATTGGAATGTCCGCGTTGAGTGGGCTCTGACAGTTGGATCTCATGCTGATTGGGCCTTGTTGGCAGCCCATGATGCTACTAGAGCCGGATGAAGGCCATGAGAAATGATCTTATGCGAGTTCGTCGTGTGGGCACAAGTATTGTCTGAGACACAATAACAATTGGGTCCTCAGCCCAAATTTGGTTCATACAGTTTGTCTACTACTCTCTAAGTGAATGAGTCATTGGCTTGGAGAGTAATCAACAAGTATGTCGTATGGAGTCCCCATGTCATTTGGAATACTAATGTTGCTTAGACCAGACAAAGGTCATGCTGCATCGATTGAACTAGATGAAGGTCCAATAGTATTCAATGTTAACTCCACCAGTTAAGGTCCATTAGATTGTTTGACTCGATGAAGGTCATATGAAATATCATGTCGACTTGACCAGATGAAGGTCTAGGATAATCTCAAGTCGAATGGACTAGATAAAGGTCTAAGAGAGTCTTCAATGTTGTCTGGACCAAAAGAAGGTCTAGAGGTTAACCCGACCCGACGAAGTTCATGGGGAGTGTCTCGTCGACTGGACCCGATGAAGGTCCAGGATAATCTTCAGTATACTGGAGCAGATGAAGGTCTAAGGAATCTTCAATATCGTTTGGATCGAAAGAATGTCCAAGAGTTAACCCGACTTAACGAGGGTCTTGGGGGAGTGTTCCTGTCGACTAGACCATATGAAGGTCTAGGATATTCTCCAGACGACTGGACCAAATGAAGGTCCAGAGGAGTCTTTAACATTGTTTGGACCGAAACAATGTCCAAGAGTTAAGCCGACCCATCGAGGGTCTTGGGGGAATCTTCGCATCGACTGGACCAGATGAAGGTCCAGGATTTTCTCCAATCGACCGTACCAGATGAAGGTATATGGGAGTTCTCAATATCATCTGAAGAAAATGAAGATCCAAGTCTTCAACCTTAATCTACCATATGTTTGACGTCGGCTGGACCCCTAGTACTATAGAGGGATGATGTTTGGTTGAGTCTACTCCATCGACTAGAAATTCGACTGAGATTTCTTTCGCGTAGGTATCCATAAACATGGTTAGTTGAATCAAAAAATAAACACTTTTACCTGTCGTCTGAAGATTGAGTCTGTTGAACCAATTGGTGGTCCTTAGATGTTTGCTAGAGCGAGAGTCATGTTATGTCATCTGTATCAGATGGATATCCCTTCATATCATCTGGACTAGATAAAGATGCTTTGATGTCATCGGATGTCCTTTTAGGTCGACTGAGAGAAGTGTGAGCCATTTCATACTATCTGGAGATGTCATGTATGGTGTTTCTTTGTTCGACGGGGCCACTTAGAAGTCAATGAGTATATTCTTATGTCGACTGTGGTGATATACTGTCTTGCATGTCGTCTAAGACAAATTAGCAGCATTCTGTGTCATATGAAGAACATGGTCGTTTCTGATCTCGATCAGAAGTTTGGAATATCAGCATCTCCCAAACCACCATAACTTATTCTTATAGTGAAGAAAAAATATCCTTAGGTGACGGTGAGGTTTTCCCTACCACCTATTTTATTAGGCCTAGTCAAGATAAATATTCATGGTATAGACCTTCAAGGGATTTAGGCCCTCGTATGGTGGTAAGCAACCGTTTCCCTAACGATTTTAGGTGATTTTAGGCGAGAAGATGAGACACCATCAAGAGATGGGCATAAGTGGGTTTTTTAGACTCATTTTCATTCATTCACAAGGATTTTCTCGAGTAAGGGTTTGGAAGATCTCTCAACTTCTTTCAAGGTATTCTAAGTTTCTCTCCCTTGTTCTTTATTTCTTCAAATAGTTCTTAGGTAGATTCATATTGTTCTTGAGGTATCTTGGTAGTTAGATCTATAGGTTTGATAGCATAGAAAGAATTTTTGTTTATGGAATTAGGTTTGATTGATCTCTTGGATATACAGACTTCGAGGATTTAGTGGTTTGTAGACTTAAACATAGTGTAGTCATCTTAACTGATGTCGAGTGAGAGCAAAGTGGGATCAAGTGACACTTCCGAAGAGATGTATGCCGAATCTCCTAACAGTTCTTCCAGGTCTCCTAGTAAGTCGGTTGGAGATATAAGTGGTTTGTTTTTTTATGCGATGGCCATCTCAGTCGTCGATTTAGGTGGATGGAATCTCAGTCTCCGATAGTTCAGCCTCTTTCTTTTTAGCCTTCTTATTATTCCTTTTGGCCTTAATCTCTTCAAAACAATAGAGCTTGAATCGACCAAACATAATTTCAACTACGCACAAACTTTCTTCTACAGTTAGCTGCTTTAAAAATAGGAGCCATCTAAATAAGAGTCGACACGACCAAGTGTCCACTACCACGGCCAATATAAACTTAGAGGGGCCAAGAGTATACCTTTTAAGTCAAATACTTCTTTCCATAAAGGGTTAAGTCTCAGTCTCCCTTCCTTTAAGATAGACCTTCAGTTTATTCATGGAGCATGAAAACTCAAGACGTAATTGTTGTTTGAGATGATGGTGCTGGTGGTGTAGAATGCCCGGTTGCACAATAAACCTGCAAAAGGAAATTAAATAAGCCCTAGTCAACAAAAGAGATTTAAATAGAAGCAAGAAAAAAAATACTCTCTTGATGGGCTCCAGTGTTCGGGGATTCGGTCAGCTCCAGACGACCCAAAAACACTTGCTCCTCTCACAAAGAAAAAACTTCTACTTGTCTCCCCTATCATTCGTTGTGAGCCCCAACACTAGATACTCATTCTTCTGGCGAAGATACAAGTGATATTTTCCATTCTCGGTCAGGTGCTATTTGAGGTAGTAAGTGTACAATACTTCTCTCACTCCAAAATCAATCCCCAGATCAAACTCCGTACACTCAATCAATGATAATACCCTCCAAGTATTTGACATCAACTGCGAGGGAGCCAACTCATAGTGATTCAACACTTTCCAAACTAACCTAGGCACTGAAATTCTCAGTCAGTCTGCAAAAAAATGCTCATAAAACCTTATCCACCCAGGAATCTTGTAATCAATCCTTTCACTCGACGTGGCGAGCCTAACCTCAATCGACAGAGGAAACTTATACCTCAAATTTATCTCTCTCATCGACTATTCAGTCACTCTATTAGCAAGGTTCATAGTTAGGATATTTGTCGGCTCACTAGTACTTGGAGTCTCACTCGACTCCCCCTAGACATGTAGTGTCCTAAGTGGTCTCATGTCCTTTGGCACCCCTAAAGGTGGCTCAAATTAGGGGTGTTCATAGGATCGGGTCAACCTGTGATCCGACCCGACCCGATGTGACCCGACCCAACCCATGCGGGTTCTTAAAAAAATTTACAAAATTTCAACCCGACCCGACCCTATAGAAATTTTATTATTTTTCTAAAATTATTATTATTATTTTTAAAGTTTTTACTATTATTTCATTTGTTAATTACTTTTTTGTATTAAAACTTTATATATATGATAATTTTTGGGACATAAAATAACTAATATTTATATTTCAAACTAATTAATTCATTTAAAAAAATTATTTTTTTAAATGACCCGACCCGATCCGAACCCGATCGGGTTCCACTTTCGCGTGACCCGACCCGCGACCTGACTTTCCCTTGACACGACCCAATCAAGTCTCATAAAATTTCAAAAACCCGACTCGATCTGATCCGTGAACACCCCTAGCTCAAATACAACTTGTGTCCTAGCCTCAACAGGAGACCCATACGACCAATCGACTTGATGGAAAATTGATGAAACTGCCATCATATCAGGCTTGAACTCTTTTAGTCAATGAATACTGAATTCGATGGTTAGGTTGGTGAATGCTTCTTCAAACGACCTCGTACGCTGGGATGTTTCGGTCATGGCTGATCTCGTATGTCGTTTGGCGGATGAATAAGAGAGGCCGTTTATTTATGAACCACTGAATATGAAGTTGAATGTGTTGTCGATTTGAGGCGGTGCATGGGGGTCATATTCTCTATCGCCCTTTTACGTGTCTTCGAGTCAGTGTGCCATTGCCCTTATCTGTGAGCATGTCTATAAGGTAGCCTTTGTTCAATAATTCGAGCACTTGTAACCTCAAGGCTATGTAATCAATAGTCAAATGCCGATAATCCCAATGTAATTCACAACACTTCATCGTGTCCTTTTTGGATGATCCGTCTTTTGGGCGTTTTGGCCATCTTATCGCGCCACTCATCTTCTTCAAAATTGAGACCAAGTCCCCAAGCGATACAATGAAATTATAGTTTGGGAGCCTCAATTGGGTTGACAATGGCTCTCATCGAACTGAGTAGGCTGAGGGCCTATGCTCGTAGTCTTGTTAAGAGAAAAATGCTCCTTGTCCCGTGGGTTTCTCTTGTCAACTGGGCTCTATCATCGAAGTCTTTAGGCCGCTTGGGGGAATTCAGAGCTCTCTCCTCATGGAAGTTGTCGTGCTTCATGTTCTTTTTTTCTTCTTCCCACCGAATCTCAATCTAAGCTCAGGCCAAAGCCTAGTCCTTGGTGTAGCACCGAAACTTTGTCAACTTCTTGTAGAGTCCACTATCGGTGAGTAGACCATTACGAAAGGCTTCGACTGCTGTTGACTGGTGGAGATCCGATATGGATATTTTTTTCCTTGTTGAAACAGGCTATGTAGCTTCGTAAGGATTCTCCCTTTCGCTGCTGGATGGTATTAAGGTCGTCCGTGTTCTTCTCAAACTTACAAGAGCTTTCAAAGTGTCCACGAACTTGTCAGCTAGCTCTTGGTATGATCTAATTGACTCGTATGGGAGGTTGATGAACTAGGTAAGGGTTGGGCCCATAAGTGTTTCTCTAAAACCACTACATATTTCTGCCTCTCATTGATGTGGTGTCAGGGCCTTAAACATCATCATATATTTGTAGAGGAAAATGTGGTCATCCAGGTCCGTAGATCCATCGTATAGTCTCATTTTGGGGGGCTGAACTTCCATGAAGCTTGACGGAGGTGATAGACTCGAGGAAATGAGTATCTGAAATAGTTCATGGTTTTTCCTAATTGGTAACCTCACCCCGGGTAGGCTGGAGAGTATTGCCTCTTTGAACTCTTTCATCTCCTTGCGCATACTGGAGGTGAATTGTTGAGTTGGGTCCGCTGGTGGAAGTTCGGGCAAGGACTGGCGCCTCTGTGAGTTCTCTGCTGGTGGCTGGTTGTCGCTAGTTGCATCCTCGAAATCCATATGAGATTAGTCTGGATGGCGAGGCCACTGGGCTGGCCGTTGACTCCTCGATGGTTAGAGGTTGAAGTTATCTGCTCCAACTGTCTCTAAAGGCTGGTGTTGGTGCTCCTCTGTTGGACAATTATGACCCACACGTCACTATTTGTAAAAGACATTGTGGTTTTTATACAAATTAACTATGTGACAATGGAAATTGCTATTTTATCATTTTGTAATTAGATTACTTGAATATATAAATGATAAAAGTCCTTATGATTAGTTCCGGATTATAAGATATGAGACAGTCCTAGTCGTAGTATTATCAAGACTGGACATCGATAATGCGGAATAGACTAGTATTGCACTTGTGCGTGTTATGAAAGCGTTGTTGGAGATTATCTAGGGTCCCAAGGATCACAAATCAAGCATGAAACATAAGTGAATACATTCGAGAAGTCGTGAAATACTTACATCGAGCGGTTGAGTGACGATTGAGGCAACAAAAACGAAATCTTTCTGCCCCTCACTGGTTCGGCAGTGTGCAGTCCAAGCTCACTAATTTGGCCATTTTGAATCAACTTCCAAGCTCCAAGCTTCGTCGTGGTGATTCCTGGCTCATGGGTGGACTTCCCTATCACCTTCGCATTGATCCCGGAGTGTGCTAGCACTCTCGATTTTGACACAAAAATACACTCCAAGCTTCCCTACTGCTCGACATTTTGATGAAAACAATGAGCAGTTTTTCAGCCCCTTGGGCATGTGAAATGGAGAGAAATGAGAATGAGAGATTGTCTTGAATTTGTGAAATTTGTGTATCTTATACACTTATCTAAATTTCACATTCATTTCATGTGAATTTGTCTTTTAAAAGTCAAACCATTAAAGCCCCAACAACTCACATCACTCAATCCATCAAGTTGTCAAGTCACATCACTCAAAGTGACGTGTGATTTGACGCTTGATGCGACTAGCGATTTGACGCTTGATTTGACGTGCCGCACTCGAATTCGAAATGCGAATGCGCTCGCAAATAATCTCGGGCTCGGGTTCACTAATTCCAAATTAACGAATTTTCCGTTGCGTCGTAATTAATGATTACGCCTAGCGAAATCACTATTCACGTCGCCAACGAATTAATTCTAAATTAATTCGTTCGCCCGAATTAAAATCTAATTTTAATTCCGCCTCGAAATCCAATTTCGTTTAATATATCAAATATATTAATTTACCGATTAATTCTAAATTAATCGTTCTCTCTCTTTAAATGATATTTTATCCTAGATAAAATATCTCCGCAATTAATCCCATATTAATTTTCTCTCTCATCTAATTATTCCCAGATTAATATAGAGTGCGAGTTATACGTCATCGGTGAATCTTTGGGAAGCGACCCATGAGATCCCCGGATATGTTGGCAGTAAATTCGGTCGTCGGACTATCCGAACACGTAAGTACCTCGTACTACGTTTATACCGATTTACAAGACAAGGTTGGCCTCTAGTAAAGCGCCATGCCTACCCAATTCTCCGGAATTATCCTTACAGGAATAAAGGATCTGTATCAGGCGTAGTATACGTAGTATTGCGCATATGAGAACTATGCCATTGTGCCCTCACAACGCGCACAAGTGTAATACTAGTCTTTTACGCATTCATCGATGTCCAATCTCGATATTGCTCTGACTATGGATATTTAATGATTTATGATTCATGGACTGATACGGTCTCATATCATTCTCCGTCCAGGAATAAATCACAGGGACCTCCTATCATTTATATATCGAGGTGATCTAATCACAAATGATAAGAGTGCAATCTCCTTTGTCACATAGTTAATTTGTACAACAACACCGTGATCTGTACAAATAGTGACGCTATGGGTCATAATTGTCCAACAATCTCCCACTTGGCCTATAGCCAGTCACTCAAGTGTCTGACACCTGAATTGGCTCAAACTGCTGAGAAAAGGCTTTCGTCAGCGGATTTTCATGACTATCATCTGATGCGATTTATTCGATCATCACATCACCACAATGTATGATCCACAGATTAAGACAGCATCATTAGTTCTCTAAGGTACTAACGAATGTTCTTAACATCAATCCAGTGACTGTCACTCGGATTGGCTTGTTTGTGAATCCATATGCTCAAAGCGTATGAGACACCAGGTCGCGTACATTTTTCAATGTACGAGTTCTCGGAGAGTTTTCTCGAAAGTCACGCTTTCACCGATTGTATTATGGGTATATCATTTCCAAGAAATGACATATTATCATTATTTTATAGGACATTTATTGTCAGTGCGCTCCCACTAACCCTCTTATATACACAAGAATCATTTCGTTTTGAATTAAATCATAAACAATTATGATTATACCAAAATGATAATTCCAAGAACCTATGTTTGCTTCAATACAAACATGGATCGAATAACCCGCAAACCTTGTTTTCTAGTTTTGGTACGACAAAACCGACATGATGTTGTAAACATCCTCCGAAGGGTTTCCTTTTCAGGAAAGCGATTTTCCCGTAAAGCTGTCATATTTCATAAATGAAACATGTAGCTTGAGCAAGCATTATCCAAATGGATTTACCGTGGCAACAGTTAAAAGGTTGAATCGTAATCAACACAATGTTGATAACGATACCTTTCCGCTAAAAGCCTAGCTTTGTACGTTGGTATGTTGCCATCCATGTATGTCTTCCTTGAAGACTTATACAGTACCAATAGGCACAATGCCTTGCGGTACATCAACTAGTATCCAAACATAGTTGATATACATGGATCCATTTCGGATTATATGGCACTTTGCCATAATAGGGAGTCGATATCTTGTATCACTTCCTCATACGTAGTCAGTTGGTATACCTCAATAAGATAAACATCTTTATGAGGTGAGATCAGAAACCCATACCCCAGGTTGTTTTCTGAATCTCTCCGACTTACGCGGTTCTTGTGTATTCGAAGATTAATTGTAATAGTTTCATCATTGATGTACTATTTATGTTCCATTAAGATTTGTGCCTGGAATAGTAGTACCCTGATTTTCATCGAGTTTTATTATCCTCCCACTTACCACTGCATATCGGTATTCTTCTTAGGAAAACCGCATGGTGAGCAACAATCTAATTGTTCTCTCGTGAGTTGTATAAGTACAATACTTATGATATCCCTAGGATAACCTACAATTGGTACTAAATCTGTCAAACAGATTTTTATGGAACCTTATTCAAAATAAGTTCTGCATTGTTAAAGTGTATCCGTTGAAGGAAATGGTAGCTCAGAGTGACTCATGATTAACCTTATCATGTCCAACAAAATTCGGTTTCTCGGTTCGGACACACCGTCACCTTGACGTGTTCCGAAAAGAGTCCTCATTTGAAAGAATACTATACTCTTTCAAGTATATTAGAAACTTATTGCTTAAGTATTTTCCATTACGGTCTTACCGTGACGGTATAATACTATAGCCAATCTGTTTGTCTACTTCGTGTCGAAACTTTAAAAGTTTCCGATTTGTGTTCTTCAAAAGAAACACATAACCATAACGCGATGCCACATCCGTAAAGGTCACGAAATATTCATATCCACCTCTAGCCTAGCTAGACATGGGCCCACTTGCTTCACTATGAACTAGGGCTAACAGATTGGTGGCATTTACATTTTTACCAAGTAAATGTGTTTTAGGCACTTTGCCAAATAAACTAGATTCATAAACTTTATTTGATTGGGATCAAATCAGTCCTGGTACCCGCTCTTCAAAAGTGGGGATATACAATTCTTGTTTAATTGTGTCTCAGACAACAATGCCACAATTAGTTTCTTCTGATCAAATCAGTTTGAGCTATTTGTTTGTCATTATATACGTTTGAGATTTATTTATATTTAAAATATAAATTCTGTTATTCACATCTAATGTGTTTATCTCAATATCATCTTTATATAATGAAACACTTTAGTGTTCTAGAATATAAAGGTTCACCCGCAGCGGGTTAAACACTGATATAAAGATAATGTTTCTAGTCAAACTAGTTACATTATAACAGTTTCCTAATCCTGCTCATAGCAGATTCTGAACATCAGTATATATTTATGTACCACACTAAGTATTTAAAATCCAATTTCAATACTAGTAATGAACATAATCTTTGACAAACATATTTGAAGTCAGAGCCTTGCTCGTTCTTCAATTCCTTCATGTCTGCTTTGTCCAAACGGCAGTCACGCTTCCGCGATCCCGTTTGCCACAATTTAGGCAGACATTTTGGGATATGTCTTTTATCTTCCTAGAAGATTATAATGATTTTACCTTTTCCCTTTTTAACACTCGAGAAGCCTTTGGCCAAGCCTTGGCCTTCTAGAATATCGAAGTAAGGTGCGCCTTGCGCTACTTGCCTAATTGCAAACTTTGACTTTGTCTCCTTGAGAATAGTCATTAACTCTCTAAGAGTTTACTATTGCAATATTAGTACTTCTAAAATCTAAAATAGATCTTTGAAGATCCTTCAATTCCTTTATCATACTTTAAGGATCTAATCCTTAGTTCTGATTCAGAAATTAAGGAGTATACTGCGGTAAGTATAATGGATTAAGCACCAAAGTTATCATCACATTAATCTTCCAAAGATTATGCTCTACTATTTGCTTAACTCCGAGCTTTAGGCATAATATATTATTTTATCAAATAAGGTAACTTATTATTTTTCCAGGACCATCCTGAAATTTATTCCCAATTTGAAAATTAAACCATTTAAACACATTTTCCCTAGGATTATGTATTAAACGTCAATCTTTCAATTTATGTCTTGATTCTAATAGTCCAACTATTTAATCAACGATTTAGGTACTATTTATTATAATGATTACAATAGTCCAACTATTTAATCAACTATAATTTAATAGATTAAAATCAATTATATTGATTACTATAATCCAATTATAAAATCAACTATAAATAAATAGTTTGAATATAGTCCAACTATTTATTAAAACAAAATTTAAATATTTGTCCAACTAACATTTAATTTATTTGACGAATTGATATTTGAATGAGCGCGTATGGCAAGTAATTAAACGAGTATTGCAAATTCAATTCTTGCCTCCCACTATTTTTCGGCGAGCCTCTAACCCTCTGTCGAGTACTCGGGAAACCGTGTTTCCTAGTGGGCTAGGATCCCGTTAAATATCACACAATCTTGACTTTGGCCAACAAATTGTATGATAATTAACTAGGTAGATCTCTAAGATCGATTGGATCCAATCTAATTCCTAGATCTGGTAGGGGGACATCCAAGTCCGAAACATATATCTTATATATGCCAATACATCCAATGTATTACCTAACCTTTTTCCTCTAAATCAACTAAGCCTTGGCTTTGGCACAACAAACTTAGTGATCCCAGTCAAGCGCGACCCATTGACCATGGAAAGCTTCGTAATCAATGTCGATGGACAAAAAGTGGTCTTGACTTTGGCCAACAAACCACAACTTGGACAAGACACTGACATGTAACAAAGCTCTCGTGATTCAAACACATCCTCGACGGACAAAGGCCTTGACTTTGGCCAACAAACCAATGTCGTCTTAGATCTTGAGTGAGAATCACTCAACGGAAGGAAAGACGCTTAATATTTTGCGAGGGTTTTTCGAGTGTAAATGGCAACCAATTTATTATCTTTGTTAAGGTTCATCATCATACACCCTTAAACATGCATTCTAAATACATAATAAAGCGCATATGAAAAATAATAATGATATGCGGATGGATACTTTACACACATTGATCCTAGATCAAATCTCTCCCTTTCTCTCTCCCGCTAGCACAAATATTTTCTACCCCGTTACACTACACTTCTAAAGAAACCTCATTTACATTGAGGGGAATAGGTGAGAAGAGAATACAAAGAATAGAGAGGTAATAAGGCTGGACACGCATGTCCAATTAATAAATCAAATTTATTACACAATTTCTAAAATTGTCCCACCCATCTAATATCCATCTGATATTCATTATTCATGCATCGCAATCATGTATTCACACAAGCATGTTATCAATCAATCTAATCAAATTAATTAATCTGATAATTAGTGATCATCCAATGTTCAAACAACGATTTGATTTTGCTCGAGTCAAACTCGTTTTTGCGAATAAGTACTTAAAGTACGAATTCTCGAATTAAATTAAACTACAACATTAAATCCAATTTAATATGTATTTAATTCTAATTCACTATTTAATTCCAAATTAAATATTACACTTTATTAATGAACTTTTACGACTTAAATTCCAAATTTAATCGCAACGGGTGTCAAAGCCCGATTAACGTCCAACGTCAATTTAATTAAAGTCCAATGGGCTTTTAATTAATTCCTTAAGGCGTGGACTTTTGGTCAACTCGGGTCAAACCGAATAACCAAAATCCAATCCGGGAGTTACCCCATAAGCCTAGAAATCAATCTTGGCCCATTAGGACCATTAAACTTTAAAGGTCCATTAAGTCGCATTTTGGCTTTATGGATGCGGGTTTGGGCCCAATTGGATCCAATCCAATTTGCCTAAACCCAACTTTGTACAAACAAAGCCCATTTAGCCCATTTAAAACATTTCAAGCCCAATTTCCAAAATTAGCCCAATTAATTAAATTACTAAAATCCAATTTTACAATTTAATTAATCAAAGTGCATTAACATAATTAATCACCCAAATCATTATTTCCAAAACACAAATTAGGCTAATTAATCATGCTCATCTACATCAATTAGTGTCCAACACAAATTAACAAAAAATCAAACCCAATCATGCTTCTAATGCTCTCGGCAATTTGGGGATTTTACGTCCGATTCGAATTCAATCCAATTAATTCCATAATCGACATTAAATCATCATCACGAATGATTTCCAACACATCCAATTGTCAAAAATCAAAAATCCCAAGACATTTTAGGGCTCTATCCATTCGGCCATGACCAAAATATTGGGGAAATTTGTTCCAAACACAATTTCAACAAATTGATCCAATCAATCCTAAATTCAAACACATTTAAGCATACTAATCCATCCAATTTCATTAATCATGCTCAAAATCAAGTTTGCCCAATTTTAAGCCCTAAATAATTTTCATGCTTTTAACCAAGCTCTTGATACCATTGTTGGAGATTATCTAGGGTCTTAAGGATCACAAATCAAGCATGAAACATCAGTGAATACATTCGAGAAGTCGCGGAATACTTACATCGTGCGGTTGAGCGACGATTGAGGCAACAAAAACGAAATCTTTCTGCCCCTCACTGGTTCGGCAGTGTGCAGTCCAAGCTCACTGGTTTAGCCATTTTGAATCAACTTCCAAGCTCCAAGCTTCGTCGTGGTGATTCCCGGCTCATGGGTGGACTTCCCAATCACATTCGCATTGATCCCGGAGTGTGCTAGCACTCTCGATTTTGCCACAAAATCACACTCCAATCTTCCCTACTGCTCGGCATTTTGATGAAAACAGTGAGCAGTTTTTCAGCCCCTTGGGCGTGTGAAATGGAGAGAAAATGAGAAGGAGAGATTGTCTTGAATTTGTGAAATTTGTGTATCTTATACACTTATCTAAATTTCAAATTCATTTCATGTGAATTTGGCTTTTAAAAGTCAAACCATTAAAGCCCCAACAACTCACATCACTCAATCCATCAAGTTATCAAGTCACATCACTCAAAGTAACTTGTGATTTGACGCTTGATGCGACTAGCGATTTGACGTGCCGCACTCGAATTTGAAATGCGAATGCGCTCGCAAATAATCTCGGGCTCGGGTTCGCTAATTCCAAATTAACGAATTTTCCGTTGCGTCGTAATTAAATGATTACGCCTAGCGAAATCACTATTCATGTCGCCAACGAATTAATTCTAAATTAATTCGTTCGCCCGAATTAAAATCTAATTTTAATTCCGCGTCGAAATCCAATTTTGTTTAATATATCAAATGTATTAATTTACCGATTAATTCCAAATTAATCGATCTCTCTCTTTAAATGATATTTTATCCTAGATAAAATATCTCCGCAATTAATCCCAGATTAATTTTCTCTCTCATCTAATTAATCCCATATTAATATAGAGTACGAGTTATACGTCATCGGTGAATCTTTAGGAAGCGACCCATGAGATCCCCGGATATGTCGGCAGTAAATTCGGTCGTCGGACAATCCGAACACGTAAGTACCTCGTACTATGTTTATACCGATTTACAAGACAAGGTTGGCCTCTAGCAAAGCGCCATGCCTACCCAATTCTCCGAAATTATCCTTACAGGAATAGAGGATCTGTATCAGGCATAGTATACGTAGTATTGCGTATTTCTGTCCAGTATCGGATGATCACATGAGAGGCTTGGGGCTGGTACAGTGTATGCCCCGTACGAAATATATATCGGATTACTAGCAACTAGTCTCTTTAATATCGGATAATCATGACCAAGTCATATTATCCCGACGGTTGCAACCTTATTTAGAGAGCCAGTTATGTATCCCTGCGCGATCATCAACACCATATGACTGGAGTGACACTTCCGTCTTGACATCACACCCAACACACTACGATTCTCGATATACCCAGAATTGGCGTACACAGAAACCGGTTAAAGCCCTGGACGACCTCTACCAAAGTATATTGATTGTCGTATGCATTAGTGGTGCAAGTCTCAGGTTAAGACCAAATACACCTACCCTGATTTCAGACTTCCATAGACACATAGTCATACTACCAATGGAATTCCGAGGGGGTCTTATCCAGAGCGAAGCTGTTTCCCATACCATCGGTAAAACACAACCTCATATTACACTTGCATTAGTATCCTATACCCAAATATATGAGAACTATGTCGTTGTGCCCTCACAACGCGCACAAGTGTAATACTAGTCTTTTACGCATTCATCGATGTCCAATCTCGATAATGCTCTGACTAGGGATATTTAATGATTTATCCTTCGTGGACTGATATTGTCTCATATCATTCTCCGTCCAGGAACAAATCACAATGACCTCCTATCATTTATATATTTAGGTGATCTAATCACAAATGATAAGAGTGCAATCTCCTTTGTCACATAGTTAATTTGTACAACAACACCGTGATCTGTACAAATAGTGACGCTATGGGTCGTAATTGTCCAACAAGCGTAACAACATAGTTCTCATATATTTAAGTATTGGATACTTATGCAAGTGTGATAGGAGGTTGTGTTTGTCGATGGTACGGAAACAGCTTCGCTCTGGATAGACCCATCAGAATCCCATTGGTAGTATGACTATGTGTCTATGGAATCCGATTCAGGGTAGGTATATTTGGTCTTACCCTGAGACTAGCATCGCTAGTACTTGCGACAATCAATAAGCTTTGGTTTTGGTCGTCCGGGACTTTAACAGGTTCTGTGTACGCCTCTTCTAGGTTTATTGAAAATCGTAGTGTATTGGGTGTGATGTCAAGATGGAAGTATCACTTCAGTCATATGGAGATGATGATCACGCAGGGATACAGAACTGGTTCCCTATTATGTTGCAACTATCGGGATAATATGAGAAGGTCATGATTATCCGATTATAGAGACTAGTTGCTTGTGATCCGATATATGATTCGTATGGGGCAGACACTATTCCAGCCTCAGGCCTTGCATGTGACATCCGATAGTGGATCGCAATACGCAATACTACATATACTATGCCTGACAAAGATTATATATTCCTTAAAGAATATTTCTGGAGTATTGGGTAGTTACGGTGTTTTGCTAGAAGCTAACCATGTCTTGTAAATCGGTAAAAATGTGGTACAGGGTACGCACGTGTTAGAATAGTCCGACGACCGGATTTACTACCAATATATCCAGAGATCTCATGGGTCGCTTCCCGAAGATTCACCGATGACGTATGACTCGAACATAATTAATCTGCGATTAATTATAAGAGAGAGAGAAAATTAATATATGATTATTTACGGCGAGAATTTATCTGGGATAAAATTCGATAAAAGAGAGAGAATGATTAATTTGGAATTAATCGATTAAAATAATATATTCGATATATTAAATGAAATTAGATTTCATAACGGAATTAAAATTGGATTTTAATTCGTGAGAATGAATTAATTTAGAATTAATTCGCGAGCGACTTTAATAGTAATTTTGCTAGGCATAATTATTAATTTAATTTGATTTAATTACGTCGCAAAGGAAAATTCGTTAATTTGGAATTAACGAACCCGAGCCCGGAATGTATTTGCTGGCCCACTTGGATTTTGAATCAAGTGGGGCCCACCATAAGTCACATCACTTGTCACTTTACTTACTTTTTGGTGATGGAATTTGGTATTTGGTGATGGCTTGTAAAATACTCCATTTTGAAAGGTGATAGACTTTTACGAAACATTTTGATTTTGGTATATCATATTTTATTTTTTGGAAAATCAAAATAACAAGTCAACACTCATCTTTATGCTTAATTGATCTTGGAGCAACTTCAAAAGAGGAAATATTTGAACTTTCCAACATCCAAGAAACCGATCAATGTAAGTTATTCCACAAACTTCGTTGATTATTCACACATCTTTATGCTTAATTGATCTTGGGATTGTCCTCAGAAACCAACAATGGTATCAGAGCCTATTTAAGCATGAAATTGAATTAGGGTTCTTAATCTTGAATTTGGGTATTTTGATTTGAGCATGATTTAATCAAATTTTTTGTTTGAGTATGCTTAGATAATGATAACTTAGAGTTATGCATGATCAATTTTATGAAAAATTAATTGGATTAATTTTCCCCAAATCTATAGGCTTAGCCGAATGATATAGGTACCCTAAGCTCATGGTGATTTTGAAATTTTAGCCCATTGGATGAGTTTAAAATGAATGGATAAATTGATTTGTGATTTAATTCGATTGAAATCAAAATTAATGAAATATTACCATGATTGCCGTGAGCTTGTATGAGCATGTTGGGATTGATTTTTGCTTCAATAATGTTGGACATGTATTGAAAATAATAAAGCATGATTAATTATGTAAATTGGTATTTTGGAAATGTTAATTTAAATAATTAATTATGGCTATACACTTTAATTAAATAAATTATGATATTTGGAATATTATAATTTAATTAATTAGGCTTAATTTCGAATTGGGCTAAAATTGTTGTATTTGGGCCTAATGGACTTGGTTGGACCAAGTTGGTTTAGGACAATTGGATTGGATCCAAATTGGGCCTAAAACCATTCCATTAAGTCCAAATATAATAAATGGGTCTTTAAATAATTAATTGGGCCTAATGGGCCCAAATTAATTTTACGGCAAATGGTGATTCCTTATTGGGCTTTGGTTGCCAAAGTCCATGCCTTAAGAAATTAATTGAAAGCCCATTGGACTTTAATTAAATTGACATTGGATGTTAATTGGGCTTTGAGACCCATTAAGATTAGATTTAGAATCTAAGTCGCAAAGGCACATTAAAAGTGTAATTATTTAATTTGGAATTAAATAAAGAATTAGTATTGAATACAAATTAAATTGGATTTAAAATTGTAGTTCGATATAATTTAAATACGCACTTTGAGTACTTATTCTTAAAACGAGTTGGACTCGCGCAAATCAAATCGTTGTTTGAACATTGGATGATCACTTAATTCAAAGATTAATTAATTGGATTAGATTGATTGAATAACATGCTTTGTGTGAATACATGGATGTATTGTATGAATAATGTATATCTGATGGATATTAGATGGGTGAGGGTAATTTTGGAAATTGTTGTAATAAATTTAGAATTTATTAATTGGACCTGCATGTCCAGCCTTTATCTCTCGACTCTTTGTAATTCTCTTCTCACCAATTCCCCTCAATGTTAATGAAGTTTATTTATTGTATTATGTAATTTGGGTAGAAGTTAGAATAGTGCTAATCGAGGAGAGGAAATTGAGTGATTTGTTCTAGGAACAATTTGTGAAATATCCATCTGCATATCATTATTAATTTATTTATCGCGCCTTATTATGCTTTTAGAATGCATGCTTAAGGGTGTATGATGAGACCTAATCAAAGATAATTAATTGGTTTCCAATTACGCGAAAAACCCTCAACAAATATTAAGCGTTTTCCTTCCATTGAGTGATTCATTCTCAAGATCCAAGATTGGCATTGGTTTGTTGGCCAAAATCAAGAGCTTTGTCCATCGCGGATGTGTTTGAATCATGAAGGCTTTGTTCCATATCGCATGTCTTGGCCAAGTTGTGATTTGTTGGCCAAAGTCAAGATCACTTCTTGTTCAACGACATCGATTACGAAGCTTTCCAAAGTCAAAGGGTCCCGCTTAATTGGAATCATTAATCTTGTTGAGCCAAAGCCAATGCTTAGTTGATTCAGAGGAAAAGGTTAGGAAAATATATTGGATATATTGGCATATATATTGTATATATGTTTCGGACTTGGAGGTCCACCTACCGGATCTAGGAATTGGATGAGATCCAATTGATCTTAGAGATCTACCTAGTTAAATATCATACAGCTTGTTGGCCAAAGTCAAGGTTGTGTGTTATTTAACGGGATCCTAGCCCACTAGGAAACTAGGTTTCCTGAGTACTCAACAGAGGGTTAGAGGCTCGCCGAAAAATAGTGGGAGGCCAGTATTGAATTTGTAATTTCGTTCAAATACTTGGCATTACGCGCTTTCAAATTATTTCGTCAATTTTATATATTTATTAGTTGGACTAATATTCTATTATTTTTCTTGTAACAGTTGGATTGTACCCATATATCGTTTATTGAATAGTTTGACTATTGCAATTAAGATGGCTGGAAAGATCAAGGTTAAAGAAATTATCATGGGCGAAAATGTCTTTAATGGCGTGAACTTTCCTGACTGGGATATGAACCTCAGGATTGTCCTGGGGGCTGAGAGGATGCTATATCCGATAGAGAGACCTTTCGGGCCTAAGCCCGGAAATGAGCAGCCGTTTGAGCTTGAGCTTTGGAAGACTCATAGCGATGACAACTCAACTGCTCAATATGTCATGCTCGCTGCGATGACCCCTCAATTTCGTCGCCAAAACAAGGGATTGGATTCTTATACTATGATGGAAAAATTGAAGGACTTTTATCGATCTAACCTTAGATCACAAAGGTATGAATTGCAGAAAAATCTTTTTCGCTCTCGAATGTCAGAGAGTACATCTGTTGAGCACCATGTGTCGCAGATGATTGCTGACATTGAACAGCTGGGTCAGCTAGGCATAACCTTTGAGGCTAAGACTTCTATAGATTTGATCTTGCAGTCTCTTCCTGACAGCTGGAGCGAATTCATCATGAACTACAATATGATGAACCAAGACCATACTCTTTGAGAGCTGATGGCAATGCTGCGTGAAGCAGAAAATGAGCTATTGAAGGGCAAAAAGCACGAGGCACACTTTGCTTCAACGTCTCAGTCTCCCAAGGCTTGGCCGAAGGCTACTGGAGGTGTAAAGAAGAAGAAGAATGGCAAGGCCAAATCGTCAAAGTCTTCTGGGAAGGCAAAGGAAAAATCCCAAGATGTATGCCTGCAGTGTGGCAAACTGGGTCACTGAAAGCGTGACTACCTTGAGTACAAGGCGCATATGAAGGAAATCAAAGCGGGCAAGGCACCGGCTTCAGGTATGTTTGTTATAGAAATAAACATGTCTACTTCTAGTTTTAAAAATTGGATTTTTGATTCTAGTTGTGGTACTCATATATGTACTGATGTGCAGGATCTGCAGATTAGCAGGAGATTGGCCTCAGGGGAGATTGATCTACGAGTTGGAAACGGGACCATGGTCGTTGTTTTGGCAGGAACTTATATTTTGGAACTGCCCTCGGGGCATGTACTAAATCTTTCAAACTGTTATTATGTACCTAGTTTGACTAGGAATATTATATATGTATCTTTATTAGCCCAATATGGGTATACTTTTATTTTTAGAAACACTGGGTGTTTTATGTATAAAATGATATGGAGATATGCAGTGCTGACGTGAATAATGGTCTTTATAATTTGAATATAAATCAATCTCAAACATATAATGTAACAAACAAAAAGCTTAAACTAAGTAACAAAGATGAAACTTATATGTGGCATTGTCGTTTGGGACACATTAACAAGACTCGCATATCCACACTTTCGAAGAATGGGTACTTGGCCGGATTTGATCCAAATTCATATGACATCTGCGAATTTTGTTTATTAGGCAAAATGCCTAAAACACCTTTTAGCGATAAAGGTGCACGTGCCACCGAACTGTTAGCCCTCGTTCATAGTGACGTATGTGGGCCCATGTCTAGCCAGGCTAGAGGTGGATATGAATACTTCGTAACCTTTACGGATGATGCATCGCGTTATGGTTATGTGTATCTATGAGACACCAAGTCGGAACCTTTGAGAAATTCAAAGAGTTTCGACACGAAATAGAAAAACAGACCGGTAAAAAGTATTAAAACACTACGGTCGGACCGTGGTGGAGAATACTTAAGCAATGAGTTTCTTGATTACTTGAAATAGTATGGTATTCTTTCATAGTGGACTCCTCCCGGAACACCGCAATTAAACGGTGAGTCCGAACGGAGAAACCAAACTTTGTTGGACATGGTAAGGTCGATGATGGTCGCACAGAGCTACCATTTCCTTCTGGGATCTTAATTGAACAGTGCAATATTATTTTGAATAAGGTTCCGTCAAAGTCTGTTCAACAGACTCCGTATGAAATCTGGACAGGAAAGAAATGGGTTTCTCATTCCTGAAGATTTGGGATGCTGGGCATACGTTAAACATTTGGAAGGTACCAAACTAGAAACCAAATCGGATAAGTGCCTATTTGTAGGTTATTCTAGGGAAACCAAAGGATATTACTTTACAACCCACAAGGGAAAAAGTATTTGTTGCTCTACATGCGGTGTTCCTTAAGAAGGAATTCCTAAATGCAGTGGTTTTAGTGGGAGGAAAGTAGAACTCGATGAAAATCGGAGTGATATTGTTCCTAGAACCGATTCCTTAATGGAACATGAACAGTTCATCAGGGATGAGACTGTACCGCAATCTTCGAATACACAAGAACCGCGTAGATCGGAGAGAGTCAGAAAACAACCTGAGAGGTATGGGTTTCTGATCTCACCTAATGTGGATATTAATCTTATTGAGGAATATGAACCGGCTACGTATGAGGAAGCGATACAAGTGTAGGACACATAACTTGACAACGTTGTAGGCTCGCGGCCCGTTCGGGAGTACGGAGTAGCCCACGGGGGAACTAAACCGGAGAAATAACATGGAGTCGCCACCCATTGTGAACTGGGAAAATGATTTAAGGCCGCACTCACCCCTCGCAAGGGAAGACCTCAAATCGTTGGGTTTGGAATGGTCCCTTACTCATGCCACTTGTAATGAACGAATTTATGTAATAATATAACCGAGTATACGCAACAACAACCTACATCTAAGTTTGCATACTACTTATATCTAAGTTTGAATGCATAAAAGTAAGTCGGAATAACGGCAAGCACACAATCTCATGCATACATTAAATCACTAAACATGGTAATGTAAATAAATAATAACATAAACATAAACGTAGAAGAGACAAATCAAGTTCCTTAATGCGAAAGAAATAACTAAATCATGCTTGGAAATAATCAAATAATAGCATAAAAAATAACATACTAAACAACCTAATCATGCATAAAAGATAACATACTAAATAACCTAATCATGCATAAAAGACAACATACTAAACAACATAATCATGCATAAAAGTAACATGCTATTTCTAACAAACAACAAATAACCATAAGATCGGATGACACGAAATATATGCGCCTCTCAAGCGATACGTGGCATTGTATCCCGAGTGCAGACCACATTACCGTCCATTCAGATTCGGTTACGGAATTTACGTCCGGGTTTCCATCCGATATACCGCAAGAGATAACACATATTTCATTCATCCCATGGCCACAGCTTACATGAAACTATAATACGCATGCGAAGAAATAATAATACCTAACGGAAAGAAAGTGTGGGAATAAATAAAAAGGTGCCCTCAGGTCTAACCTCTTAAGTCGTCTCTTGAAAGTGCGTTACACGGTTGTCGGAAGGGTTGATGCTCCGTAACATTTCCGATTTACTGGTTCTTTATTTTCCTTCGTTGCCTCGCTGTTTGGGCTGCTGTTTTGCTCTGTTTTATGCGGTGGATGTGCAGTTTTTCTGGACTGGTTTGCGGGTTTAAAAGTGCAGTTTTTAGGGACTATTTTCGGTGAAAATTGGTTGTTTTTCAGTGTAGTTTTTTGGTGGTTTCAAGGACTGTTTTCGGTGGTTTGGAGTGCAATTCAGGGGCTAATTTTAGGTCATTGCTGGGGTATTTTCTGAAGTGTTTTTATGCGTGAAGGACAGGGGTTATAGGGGCGTGAAGTTTATTGTGTGTGTTGATGCGTGGAGAGGTGTTTGGTCGGTTGGTGAGGGTTGTTGTTTTGTGCGTTGAGGCTGTGATGAGTGGACTATGTGCTGCCAAGTGATGAGGGCGTGAGTGTGTGTGTGAGCTTGTGATGAGTGGACTGTGGGTGTGTGAGGGTTGTGTGTTGAGTGAATGTGTGCGTGAGGGTTGTTTGTGAGGGAGTGTGCGCGTGAGGCTGTGATGAGTGGACTGTGGGTGCGTGAGGCTGTGATGAGTGGGTGTGAGTTGAAGGCTATTTGTGAGGGGTTTTGTGCGTGAGATTTAGGGTTTTTTTTAAGGGGTTAATGCGTGAGGTTGAGGGCTGTTTATGGGGGTATTTGTGTTGCTTGTTCACGACAATTGCAGAGAGTTTCTTTGTGTGGGGCGTGAAAAGCTAGCCTTGAATGTGTTGGTTTAGGCTTCTTTTTTATAGGCAAGGCTTGGGGTTTACCTTATGCGAATAGGGAAAGAATATTGTGTAATTATGGGGGATATTTTAATTAGTGTGCTATAAGGAAAAATCTATTTAACTAGGGATGTGATTTGGTTTGATTTGATTTGATCTCTTTAAATTAGGAATATGATTTAATTTGATTTGATTTGATTTCTTTAATTTGGGAAGGTGATTTGTCTTGATTTTAGCATGTGTTTAATGTGTGATTTTGTTATTTTGGAAGGAGGTGTGCGTGGGGTTAAAGGCTTTGGGCGTGTATTTGGTTTGTTTTGGTGGGCTTGGTGTGTGGTTTAGTGATGTTTGGGCTTGGTGTGTGACTTGCGGGGGTTTTGGGCTAAGGATAAGTTTAAAACAGAGGCTTAACGAGCAAACCCGAAGCTAAGCAAATGAATTAAATCCAACAATGTGTCAATTTCTGACTCTTCCCTTCCAACGTCCGTTTCCCGCGACTTTCACAACTTAAAGAGGTAGTGTCTCCATGTGAGACTCATCATCGGAACTTATATGTAAAAATGCAGTGCCTACAGTCGCCCCATACTTTGATGAGACTTGTGCAGTGTGTGACAATGACAATCCTATCAAAGTTATGCAATGCATTTTTACTTACCTGGCTCGCCAGCTGCCACTTAACTTGCATGTTGCTTCGAACTGAGTTGATATTGTTGTGTCATACCCGGCATGCTAAACCTCATACCCGAGGTGTCGTGGTTGCGTCTCCATACCCGTAGTGCCATACCCGGCGTGCTAAACCCCATACCTGAGGTGTCACGGTTGTGTCTCCATACCCGGAGTGCCATACCCGGCGTGCTAAACCTCATACCTGAGGTGTCGCGGTTGCGTCTCCATACCCGGAGTGCCATACCCGGCATGCTAAACCCCATACCCGAGGTGTCGCGGTTGTGTCTCCATACCCGGAGTGCCATACCAGGCGTGCTAAACCCCATACCCGAGGTGTCGCGTGTTAGAGTTTCTACGGTCCCGAGGATCGAATCAAGCATAAAAACTAAGTGCGAATACAACAAAGGAAGTCGCGGAATACTCACAATGAACGGTTGAGACGATGCGGTGAAGATAAAAAACTTTTATGCCTTTCTTTGACAGTCACGGCAGTGAGCAGTTTTCCCTCTCCAAGATTCGGTTGTGGTCCTCCATGCAAGCTCCAAGCTTGTGATGAAATGATTCCATGCACACGGGTGGGTTTCCCTATCACCTACGGACGACTCCGATGTGTGCTAGCACCTTGATTTTGCAACAAAATCTTCACATTTCCTCTCCTACAACTCTCGGCAGTGGCAGAAACAGAAGAGAGAAAATGGAGCCCCTTGGGCGTGAATGAGAGGGAGAGAAAAAGAGTGGTGGTGTTGTTGATGGTTGGTGAAAAATGTATATCTAATACCAATTTTGATTTTCCAAAAATCAATTAATTGATTTCAAAAATCAAAACAAATACTAAACATTTAAAATATATTAAATGTCTATCATGCCATCACACTTGAGTGTATTACACTCCACCATCAACTTCCATCAAGTCACATCACTCAATCAATCAAGTGACAAGTTGTCACATCACTCAAAGTGACTAATGATTTGAGCGATTGATGTGACCAATAATTTGACGCTTGATTTGAATTGCGTGCCGCACTTGAATTCGAAATGCGAATGCGCTCGCAAACAATCCCGGGCTCGGGTTCGCTAATTCCAAATTAACGAATTTTCCGTTGCGACGTAATTAATTAATTATTTATAGCAAAATCACTATTCACGTCGCTAACGAATTAATTCTAAATTAACTCGTTCGCCCGAATTAAAATCTAATTTTAATTCCGCGTCGAAATCCAATTTCGTATAATATATCGAATATATTATTTTATCGATTAATTCCAAATTAATCGTTTCTCTCTATTTAAATGATATTTTATCCCAGATAAATATCTCTGTAATTAATCCCAGATTAATTTTCTCTCATCATTAATTAATCCTAGATTAATAAGTGCGAGTCATACGTCATCGGTGAATCTTCGGGAAGCGACCCATGAGATCCCCGGATATGTTGGCAGTAAATCCGGTCGTCGGACTATCCGAACACGTAAGTATCTCGTACTACGTTTGTACCGATTTACAAGACAAGGTTTGCTTCTAGCAAAGCGTCATGCCTACCCAATTCTCCAGAAATATCCTTACAGGAATATAGTGATCTATATCTGGCGTAGTATACGTAGTATTGCGTATTTCGATCCAGTATCGGATGATCACGTGCTAGGCCTGGGGCTGGAATTATGTCTGCCCTGTACGAAGCACATGTCGGATGTCTGGTAACTAGTCATTATAATCGGATATACATGACCTTGTCATAATATCCCAATAGCTGCAGCATATAAGAGAACCAGTTCCGTATCCTACGTGACCATCATCTACATATGACTGGAGTGATACTTCCGTCTTGACATCACACCCAACACACGATGGTTCTCAATATACCCAGCAGAGGCGTACACAGAACCTGTTAAAGCACTAGACGACCAAAACCAAAGTATATGATTGTCGCAAGTATTAGCGGTGCAAGTCTCAGGTTAAGACCAAATACACCTACCCTGATTTCGGACTTCCATAGACACATAGTCATACCACCATGGAATTCCGAATGGGTCTATCCAGAGCGAAGCTGTTTACCGTACCATCGGTAAACACAACCTCCTATTACACTTGCATGAGTATCATATACCCAAATATATGAGAACTATGATGTATGCCCTCACAACGCGCACAAGTGTAATACTAGTCTTTTACGCATTATCGATGTCCAATCTCGATAATACTCTGACTAGGGATATTTAATGATTTATCCTTCGTGGATTGATACTGTCTCATATCTTCTCAATCTGGGAACAAATCACAGGGACCTCCTATCATTTATACATCTTGGTGATCTAATCACAAATGATAAGAGAGCAATCTCCTTTGTCACATAGTTAATTTGTACAACAACACCATGATCTGTACAAATAGTGACGCTATGGGTCATAATTGTCCAACAATCTCCCACTTGGCCTATAGCCAGTCACTCGAGTGTCTAACACTCGAATTATGTACGGTTCGCTCAAACTGTTGAGAAAGGACTTTCGTCAGTGGATTTGCATGATTTTCATCTGATGCGATTTATTCGATCATCTCATCCCAACGATGTATGATCCAAACGAATCAGATGAATATCGAAGTATATATCTGGATCGTTGATGAGACCATTAATTCTTTAGCATGTGCTGTAGCCTAGCTCAGCTGCTAACAGAACTATATCTAATCTAATTAGATTTGTTATCGACCCAAATAGCTTCTATTGCTGCCTCATTTGCAGCAATAACCCGCATTTGTTCTTTATTCGGTAACAGTATCTTGCTTGGAAGATTTCCACCTCACTGTACCGTTATTCAAACTGTATAGTTTCGTTTGCGACTTATAGTCGTCTTTATCGGTTAGGTGGTAACTTGCAGCAGTAGTGATCCCAGTGACTTCAAGTTCTCCATCTCCATAGTATAAGACAACATCCTTAGATCTCTCAGATACTAATGAAGTTTTAATATCAATCCAGTGACCATCACTTAGATTGGCCTGATTGTGAATCCATATGCTCAAAGTATATGAGACACAGGTAGCGTACATTTTTCAATGTACGTATTCTCGGAGAGTTTTCTCGAAAGCCTAGCTTTCACCGATTATTATGGGAATATCATTTCCAAGAAATGACATATCATCATTATTTTATAGGACAACCACTGTCAGTGCGCTCCCACTAACCTCCTTATATACACAAGAATCATTTTCATTTCGAATTAAATCATAAACCATTATGATTACATCAAAAACGATAATTCCAAGAACCTATGCTTGCTTCAATCCAAACATGGATCGAATAACTTGCAAACCTTGTTTGCTTGTTATTGTAGGACAAAACCGTTAGGATGTTGTAAACATCCTCCAAAAGGTTTCCTTTTCAAGAAAGTGATTTTCCCGTTAAGCTGTCATATTTCATAAATGAAACATGCAGCATTAGCAAGCATTATCCAAATGGATTTATCGTGGCAACAGGTAAAAGATTTCTTGTAATCAACACAATGTTGATAACGATACCTTTCCGCTAAAAGCCTAGCTTTATACGTTGGTATGTTGCCATCCTTGTACGTCTTCCTTGAAGTCTTATAAAGTACCAATAGGCACAATGCCTTGCGGTACATCAACTAGTATCCAAACTTGTTGATTTACATGGAATCCATTTCGGATATCATGGCACTTTGCCATAAATAGGGAGTCGATACCTTGTATCACTTCCTCATACGTAGTCAGTTGGTATACCTCAATCAGATTGACACCTTTATGAGGTGAGATCAGAAACCCATACCCCAGGTTTTTTTCTGACTCTCTCTAACTTACGTGGTTCTTGTGTATTCGAAGATTACTGTATAGTTTCATCCTTGATGAACTATTTGTGTTCCATTAGGATTCGGTGCCTGGAACAGTATTACTCTGATTTTCATCGAGTTTTACTATCCTCCCACTTACCACTGCATATCGGTATTCCTCCTAGGAAAACCGCATGGTGAGCAACAATTACATTGTTCTCTAGTGAGTTGTATAATACTATACTTTGGTATCCCTAGTATAACCTACAATTAGGCACTTATCCAATTTGGGTTTTAGTTTGGTATCATCCAAATATATGCCTAGCATTCCCAAATTATCAGGATTGAGAAACCTGGTTTCTTTCTTGTTCATATCTAATATGAAATCAGTCTAACATATTTTTATGGAACCTTATTCTAAATAAGTTCTGCACTTTTTAAAGCTTATCCGTTGAAGGATATGGTAGCTCAGAGCGAATCATAATAACCTTATCATGTCCAACAAAATTCGGTTTCTCCGTTCGGACACATCGTCAAACTGACGTGTTTCGGGAGGAGTCCTCATTGAAAGAATACTATACTCTTTCAAGTATATTAGAAACTTATTGCTTAAGTATTTTCTATTACGGTCTTACCGTGATGGTTTAATACTGTAGCCGATCTGTTTGTCTATTTCGTGTCGAAAACTTTAAAAGTTTCCGATTTATGTTTCAAAAGAAACACATAACCATAACGCGATGCCACATCCGTAAAGGTCACGAAATATTCATATCCACCTCTAGCCTAGCTAGATATGGGCCCACTAGCTTCATATGAACTAGGGCTAACAGATTGGTGGCATTTTCACTTTTACCAAGTAAATGTGTTTTAGGCAGTTTGCCCAGTAAACTAGATTCGTAGACTTTATTTGAATAGAATCAAATCAGTCATAGTACCCACTCTTCAAAAGTGTGGATATACGAGTCTTGTTATATTGTTTCCCAGACAATAATGCCACAATTTAGTTTCTTCTGATCAAATCAGTTTGAGCTGTTTATTTGTCATGTTATACGTTTGAGATTTATTTATATTCAAAATATAAATTCAGTTATTCACATATAATGTGTTTATCTCAATATCATATTTATATAATAAAACACTTTAGTGTTCTAGAATATAAAGGTTCACCCGCAGCGGGTTAAACACTGATATAGAGATAATGTTTCTAGTCAAACTAGTTACATTATAACAGTTTCCAAATTTAGGTACACACCCGAGGGTAGTTCCTAAATTTAGGTATCTACGGTTAAAACAGCGACTTTCATCATGTTTCCAGTTCGCAGATTAATCTCAACTGAAGTCAGTATCCTGCTCATAGCAGATTCCGAACATCAGTATATATTTATATATCACACTAAGTATTTAAAATCCAATTTTAATACTAGTAGCGAACATATTATGACAAACATATTTGAAGTCAGAGCCTTGCCCCGTCTTCAATTCCTTCATGTCTGCTTTGTCCAAACGGCAGTCACGCTTCCGCGATCCAGTTTGCCACATTTAGGCATACATTTTGGGATATGTCATTTTATCTTCCCAGAAGATTATAATGATTTTGCCTTTGCCTATTTCAACACCCCAGAAGCCTTTGGCCTAGCCTTGGCTGACTAGAATATCGAAGTAAGGTGTGCCTTATGCTACTTGCCTAATTGCAAAGTTTGGCTTTGTTTCCTTGAGAATAATCATTAACTCTCCAAGAGTTATGTGTTGCAATTTAGTACTTCTAAAATCTAAGTATAGATTTATGAAGATCTTTCAATTTCATTATCATACTTTAAGGATCTAATCCTTAGTTCTGATTAAGAAATTAAGGAGTCTAATTGGCAAGCTTAATGGATTAAGCATTAAAGTTATTATTACATGAATATTCCAAATATCATGCTCTACTATTTGCTTAACTTCGGGCTTAGGCCTAATATGTTATTTTATCAAATAAAGTAACTTATTAGTTTCCAGGACCATCCTGAAATTATTCCCAATATGAAAATTAAATCATTTAAATACATTTTCCCTAGGATTATGTTTTAAATGCCAATCTTTTAATTTTATCTTGATTATAATAGTCCAACTATTTAATCAAAGATTTTCGGTACTATTTATTATAATGATTACAATAGTCCAACTATTTAATCAACTATAATTAAATTAGTTTGAATACAGTCCAACTGTTTATTAAAACAACGATTTAAATATTAGTCCAACTAACATTTAATTTATTTGACGAATGATATTTGATTGAGCGCGTATGGAAAGTAATTAAACGAATATTGCAAATTCAATTCTTGCCTCCCACTATTTTTCGGCGAGCCTCTAACCCTCTGTCCAGTACTCGGGAAACCGTGTTTCCTAGTGGGCTAGGATCCCGTTAAATATCACACAATCTTGACTTTGGCCAACAAATTGTATGATAATTAACTAGGTAGATCTCTAAGTTCAATTGGATCACATCCAATTCCTAGATCCAGTAGGGGGACATCCAAGTCCAAAACATATATCTCATATATGCCAATATATCCAATATATTACCTAACCTTTTTCCTCTGAATCAACTAAGCCTTGGCTTTGACACAACAAACTTAGTGATCCCAGTTAAGCGTGACCCATTGACCATGGAAAGCTTCGTAATCAATGTCGATGGACAAGAAGTGGTCTTGACTTTGGCCAAATAACCACAACTTGGACAAGACACTGATATGGAACAAAGCTCTCGTGATTCAAACACATCCTCGACGGACAAAGGCCTTGACTTTGGCCAACAAGCCAATGCCAGTCTTGGATCTTGAGTAAGAATCACTCAATGGAAGGAAAAACGCTTATATTTTGTGAGGGTTTTTCGCGTGCAAATTGGCAACCAATTATTATCTTTGTTAAGGTCTCATCATCATACACCCTTAAACATGCATTCTAAACACATAATAAAGCGCGTATAATTAAATAATAATGATATGCAGATGGATACTTTACACATTGATCCTAGATCAAATCTCTCTCTTTCTTCTCTCTCGCTAGCACAAGTATTTGCTTCTACCCGTTACACTACTTCTAAAGAAACCTCATTTACATTGAGGGGAATAGGTGAGATGAGAATACAAGAGTAGGAGGGTAATAAGGCTAAACACGCAGGTCCAATTAATAAATTCTAAATTTATTACAACAATTTCTAAAATTGCCCCACCCATCTAATATCCATCCGATATACATTATTCATGCATCGCAACCATGTATTCACACAAGCATGTTATCAATCAATCTAATCAAATTAATTAATCTGATAATTAGTGATCATCCAATGTTCAAACAACGATTTGATTTTTGTGCGAGTTAAACTCGTTTTGCGAATAAGTACTCAAAGTAAAAATTCTTGAATTAAATTAAACTACATAATTAAATCCAATTCAATTTGTATTTAATACTAATTCACTATTTAATTCCAAATTAAATATTACACTTTATTAATAAACCTTTACGACTTAAATTCCAAATTTAATCGTTACGGGTCTCAAAGCCCGATTAATATCCAATATTAATTTAATTAAAGTCTAATGGGCTTTTAATTCATTTCTTTAAGGTGTGGACTTTTGGTCAACTTGGGTCAAACCCAATAACCAAAGCCCAAACAATGAGTAACCCCATAAACCTAGAAATCAATTTAGGCCCATTAGGCCCAATTAAATATATTAAGGTCCATTAGTCGCATTTGGGCTTTATGGAAGTGGTTTTGGGCCCAATTGGATCCAACCAATTTAGCCTAAACCTAACTTGGTACAACCAAGCCCAATAAGCCCATTTACAACATTCAAGCCCAAATCCAATTTAAAGCCCAATTAATTAAATCATAAAAGTCCAATTTCATAATCTAATTAATCATAAAGTGTATTGCATAATTAATTACATAAATCAACATTTCCAAATCATCAATTCACACAACTAATCATGCTCTTCAACATTAAATCATGTCCAACATAATTTAAAAAAAATCAAACCCAATTCATGCTTCCTTTAGTCTCGGCAATTTGGGATTTATTTGTTCGATTCCGAATTCAATCCAATTAAATCCAAATTAACATTAAATCCACATTCCCAATTGTTTCCAACTCATCTAATGAATCAAAAATCAAAATTCCAAGACATTTAGGGTTCTTATCCACTCGGCCAAGCTAAGGATTTTGGGGAAAAATGATCCAAATAATTTTTCTTGAAATTGATCCAATCAAACTTCAATTAAACATGTTTTAAGCATACTCAATCAACCAATTTCACTAAATCATGCTCAAAATTTTTTTACCCAATTTTAAGCCCTAAATCAAATTTCATGCTTTTACTCCGCTCTGATACCATTGTTAGAGTTTCTACGGTCCCGATGATCGAATCAAGCATAAAAACTAAGTGCGAATACAACAAAGGAAGTCGCGGAATACTCACAATGAACGGTTGAGACGATGCGGTGAAGACAAAAAAACTTTTCTGCCCTTCTTTGACAGTCACGGCAGTGAGCAGTTTTCCCTCTCCAAGATTCGGCTTTGGTCCTCCATGCAAGCTCCAAGCTTGTGATGAAATGATTCCATGCACACGGGTGGGTTTCTCTATCACCTACGGATGACTCCGGATGTGTGCTAGCACCTTGATTTTGCAACAAAATCTTCATATTTCCTCTCCTACAACTCTCGGCAGTGGCAGAAACAGAAGAGAGAAAATGGAGCCCCTTGGGCGTGAATGAGAGGGAGAGAAAAGAGAGTGAGTTGTGTGATGGTTGGTGGAAAAGTGTATATCTAATACCACTTTTGATTTTCCAAAAATCAATTAATTGATTTCAAAAATCAAAACAAATACTAAACATTTAAAATATATTAAATGTCTATCATGCCATCACACTTGAGTGTATTACACTCCACCATCAACTTCCATCAAGTCACATCACTCAATCAATCAAGTGACAAGTTGTCACATCACTCAAAGTGACTAATGATTTGACGCTTGATGTGACCAATGATTTGACGCTTGATTTGACTTGCGTACCGCACTTGAATTCGAAATGCGAATGCCCTCGCAAACAATCCCGGGCTCGGGTTCGCTAATTCCAAATTAACAAATTTTCTGTTGCGACGTAATTAATTAATTATTTATAGCAAAATCACTATTCATGTCGCTAACGAATTAATTCTAAATTAACTCGTTCGCCCGAATTAAAATCTAATTTTAATTCCGCGTCGAAATCCAATTTCGTATAATATATCGAATATATTATTTTATCGATTAATTCCAAATTAATCGTTTTCTCTCTTTAAATGATATTTTATCCCAGATAAAATATCTCTGTAATTAATCCCAGATTAATTTTCTCTCTCATCATTAATTAATCCCATATTAATAAAGTGCGAGTCATACGTCATCGGTGAATCTTCGGGAAGCGACCCATGAGATCCCCGGATATGTTGGCAGTAAATCCGGTCGTCGGACTATCCGAACACGTAAGTACCTCGTACTACGTTTGTACCAATTTACAAGACAAAGTTGGCTTCTAGCAAAGCGCCATGCCTACCCAATTCTCCAGAAATATCCATACAGTAATATAGTGATCTATTTCAGGCGTAGTATACGTAGTATTGCGTATTTCGATCCAGTATCGGATGATCACGTGCTAGGCCTGGGGCTGGAATTGTGTCTACCCCGTACGAAGCACATGTCGGATGTCTGGTAACTAGTCTCTATAATCGGATATACATGACCTTGTCATAATATCCCGATAGCTGTAGCATATAAGAGAACCAGTTCCGTATCCTACATGACCATCATCTCCATATGACTGGAGTGATACTTCCGTCTTGATATCACACCCAACACACTTCGATTCTCAATATACCCAGCAGAGGCGTACACAGAACCTGTTAAAGCCCTGGACGACCAAAACCAAAGTATACTGATTGTCGCAAGTATTAGCGGTGCAAGTCTCAGGTTAAGACCAAATACGCATACCCTGATTTCGGACTTCCATAGACACATAGTCATACTACCAATGGAATTTCGAGGGGGTCTATCCAGAGCGAAGCTGTTTCCCGTACCATCGGTAAACACAACCTCCTATTACACTTGCATGAGTATCATATACCCAAATATATGAGAACTACGTCGTTATGCCCTCACAAAGCGCACAAGTGTAATACTAATCTTTTACGCATTATCGATATTCAATCTCAATAATACTCTGACTAGGGATATTTAATGATTTATCCTTCATGGATTGATACTGTCTCATATCTTCTCAATCCAGGAACAAATCACAAGGACCTCCTATCATTTATACATCTTGGTGATCTAATCACCAATGATAATAGAGCAATCTCTTTTGTCACATAATTAATTTGTACAACAACACCATGATCTGTACAAATAGTGACGCTATGGGTCATAATTGTCCAACATCACGGTTGTGTCTCCATACCCGGCTTGCTAACCCATACCCGAGGTGTCGCGGTTGTGTCTCCATACCCGGAGTGCCATACCCGGCGTGCTAAACCTCATACCCGAGGTGTCACAGTTGTGTCTCCATACCCGAGGTGTCGCGGTTGTGTCTTCATTCCCGGAGTGCCATACCCGGGGTTCTGTTGATGTGTGGTCTATTTCTGAATCGTGCTCCATTTTCGGAGTGCCATTTTCGGTGTCTGATGTGATAGTGGTCCATTTCCGAACCGTTCTCCATTTTCGGAGTGCTATTTTCGGCGTCTGATGTGATAGTGGTCCATTTTCGGAGTGTCATTTAAGGTGTCTGATGTGATAGTGGTTCATTTCCGAACCGTGCTCCATTTCCAGAATGCCTCAGCCTTGGGATTCATTCCCGAACTGCTGATAGTGTGGGCCTCGACCCTAGAATTCATTCCCGAACTGCTTGACTTTGCCGCTTTTTCCTTTTCTTCAAAACCTGCGAACAAAAACAAAACAAAAAATGCATGTATGTGACGTGTATGCATGCATGCATGAATGTGTCTCCTATTCCGATGGGTTAGGCCTTCCTTGTGCTCCTCGGTGCCATTTGCCTATAAAAGTCTTTGATTGCCCCATGGGTCTGCTTACAATTTCCTTCTGCTAGTTCTCTTTCGGTGGTTGGTCAATCCTCTTTAGTCTAATGGCTCGAGTTCTCGGTATATCCCTTATTCGCAGGGTGGTAGACTTGTCGCCCCCTGATTTAGCTTTCTGCTCTCTGTTGTTTGCACTTGGTCAAGGTGGACCACATGGTGTGGCATTCGATATCATCATACTATATTACATGCTACGAAATAGTCTCAATAGTTATACGTATTGTTTCCCTCAAAGAATGCCCAGTATAGAAACCAGAGAACCTTCAAAACATTCAACGCAACTCAAATCCAAGTCTTTGAATAAATGATCTAAGCCAAACTCAAAGTGTGTGTGTGTGCAAAGGTTCTTTTGCAGATTCACCCACAGGTAAGGCAACTCAATGATTTCGTCAAAAAATTGGGATCGATGGGTCAAACCAACCTAGATGTCTCAATTATGCATGCAGTTGTTTTATGTGCTCAACGTGGTATGGTTTTCTTTTTCTTTTATCTCTTTCTTTTTCTTTTCATTTTGAACTTCTTTTTTTCTTTTCTTTTCTTTTTCTTCTCTTTTTTTTTCTTTTTTTTCTTTTTTTTCAACACACCTACCCTTTAAGGTAGCATTTCTCCTCATGGTTGTCCTAATACTCGCCCATGGGTAGCTTCACGCTTATCGGTTATAGGTGGTTTAATTCTTTTCTTTAGAGACTTTTCTTTTATTTTCAACCATACCACACATCATAACACAATCAAATCATGATAGACATTTAGGCGAGCGGTCATTCACCGACCTATAATTTCTTCAACTAGTCACTTTGCTAACTACTCAGGTTTTCACTGCTAAGAACCATAATCAAATGCTTACGAGTCTAACATAGATCAATCACTCAAAGTATCAGATAAAATCACATCAAGAGTTTATCGTTTCTAAGATTTCTCTCTAAAGCAAACGATTTCATCATTGGACTTATGCCTAACTATTAAGGACTAAAAACAAGCATTTTCTTTTTTCTCTTTTTTTTTCTTTTTTTTTTTCTTTTTTCTTTTTTTTCTTTTTTCCTTTTTTCTTTTCTTTTTTTTCTTTTTTTTTTTGGCCCACCATGGTCTTTCTATCATTGCCGTAAAGTTTTATGTCCTCGGTTTCCTTTTTTTCCCGGCATCCAGGTTTGCTAAACTCTTCTTGACAAGTCTTCTTTTATCCTTAACCCAACGGATATCTATGATGGCTTTTAAGACACAGGAGTTAACATGATGCGTGTATGCATGAGATGCATGAAATGCGTGCGATGCATGAGATATAATATGCATGTGTTTATCAAAAGCATAAAGGGGTAACTTTTATGAGATATATGACTATGGTTCATATGCGGGTTTATAGGAGTGTAGACAAAGGCTCCCGTCGGCGAAGGATTGCCCACAACTAGGTCTCCCCACTCAAGGGTTCGAGCGACCAAGTGAGCGCACCTTTTTTTATACGCTAAGGTATGTGCCAACGAGTGATGATACATGACTGACTGTCAAATGGATTTCTTATTGAAGATTCCCCAGAGGGAGGGTGGAGCGGACTCTCTTAAATACCCAAGCCTCTTAGGCTCTTATCGCCTTGGTGACAGGAATAAACAATAGGTCCTCCGAATTAGTCCATCACGATAGCTTCGAGTAAATGATTATCTAGGTGCCTTCACAGCTTTTCCTTATAGAAAGGTAGTGAATTAAGGAAGACACCAAACCATTACCTAGCTCTAATACTGCCTTTGATTAAACCCATTAAGCCCACTGTAGACACGGTTAACTAAGACAAAAATCACAAACATTACAAGGCATTATTTCGGGGCCAATTCTCTATCCCCAGTGGAGTCGCCAGACTATAGGACACAGAACTTGACGACGTTGTTCTAGGCTCGCGGCCCGGTCGGGAGTATGGAGTAGCCCACAGGGGAACTAAACCAGAGAAATAACATGGAGTCGCCACCCAGTGTGAACTGGGAAAATGATTTAAGGTCGCATTCACCCGTCGCAAGGGAAGACCTCAAACCATTGGGTTCGGAATGGTCCCTTACTCATGCCACTTGTAATGAACGGATTTATGTAATAATATAACTGAGTCTACGCAACAACAACCTACATCTAAGTTTGCATACTACATATATCTAAGTTTACATGCATAAAAGTAAGTCGGAATAACGGCAAGCACACAATCTCATGCATACATTAAATCGCTAAGCATGGCAATGTAAATAAATAATAACCTAAACATAAACGTAGAAGAGACATAATAAATGGCAGGCCCATTAAACTCATCACTGAGACATATTGCCGCAGATGGACCCTCGGATCCCCATTCCCATTGAACTTAGCCATATCCGGCATCTTGAACTGAGCTAGCAATTGTTCTTCGAAGGTCATTGCCTCATAATCTAACAACCCTTCATGTTTACCCCTCATTTTACGGGTAACTGTTTCAACCTGATCCCGAAGCTTCTGAAATTCTGCCTGAGACCCAATCACTCTGCCTGTTGCATACTCTGTCATGTCGTCATCAAAAGCGGGGATATCATCCCCCAACCCATTCGGAGGCTCCTCACGCCTCACATTCTCAGAACTTCCCCCAGCATGGGGTACAGCCATACCAGCCACAGCAGTAGTCAAGGCTTGCAACTGTTCAGTAATTTTGGCGAGACCGTTTTCCAACTGATCTATCCGGGATACCTCATTATCGGATGTACTCATAACTGTTACCGGTCTTTTAGTAAGTCTTCCCTCTTCCCTAACCCAACGGGAATCTATGACGGCTTTTAGAACACAAGGGTTAGCATGATGCATGTATGCATGAGGTGTATGAGATGCATTCGATATAAGGAATATATCAACTCATTAAAATTTTCACACAAATCGGCCCATCATCATTTTAGAAGCTTTTGGGCTAACTGTCATAGGAGTGAACTCGTCCCAGTTTAAATGGCCCAACAAGTTCACATATCATGGCAAGAAGTCCAACCATATCCAAATGATAATGTTCCTAAACACAAACATATAATGGCCCATTGGCGTTTTAGAAGCTTTTGGCCCATTCATCATAAGATACGTTCTTGTCCCAGTTTAAATGGCCCAACAAACACATACCTCATGAAAAAAGGTCTGAATGGATCCAAACGACCATGTTCCCAAACACAAGCACAAGTAAATAATTCTTATTAGTTCTACGACTAAGGTTCACATGCGGGTTTATAGGAGTGCAGACAAAGGCTTTCGCTGGCGAAGGATTGCCCACAACTAGGACTCCCCACTCAAGGGTTCGAGTGACCACGTGAGCGCACCTTTTTTATACCTTACGGTACTTGCCAACGAGTTCTGGTGTGTGACCACTAGAGACACGGTTAACTAAAGCACAAATCATAAACATCACAAGACATTATTTCGGGGCCGATTCTCTATCCCCAGTGGAGTCGCCAGACTGTGGGACACAGAAATTGGGCGACGCATGCTGTTCCGGGCTCGCAGCCCGGTTGGGAGTACGGAGTAGCCCGCGAGGGACTAAACCGGAGAATAATGGAGTCGTCACCCGGTGTGAACCGGGAAAATGATTTAAGGCCGCACTCACCCCTCGCAAGGGAAGACCTCAAACATTTGGGTTCGGAATGGTCCCTTACTTATGCCACTTGTAATAAAATGATTTGAGCAATAATGTAATCGAGTCTAGCAACATATATTCCTAATGGGTAATTTACTCCAAAGTTCGCATGCAAGCATCAAAAGTTTATCTAAGTTCACATGTAACCCATCTTCATATTTGCATACAACCTATGTCTGAATTTGCATATACCATATTTGCATACAATCTATGTCCCAATTTGCTTACAACCTATTTGCATATAATCTATGTCCCAATTTGCATGCATAAAGATAAATTGAAATAAGGCAAACATATAATGTCATAAGCACATTACATTTTATCATAGGCATGCCAGTAGATAATAATTATACAATCACGCATGAAAGCAAATCGGAATAACGACAAGCATATAACTTCATGAACATGTTGAATGGATGAATGCAGAAGCATAAGTAGATAACTATCGTGTAAACATGCATCATGGAAATGAACATGTGACCCTGTGAACACAATAAATGACTAAATGCGAGAACATGAACAATCAAAAAGGCAAATGAAAAAACGAGTAACCATGCATGAGAGATGATGAAAGAGGGTCTGTTTACCGTGGGCGTTCGTGCGGCGTTCGTAACCGCGTTCGAACGATAAATAGAAGGTTCGCGTTTGAGTAGCGTTCGTAAACGCGTTCGAACGAACTGAGACATAAAACATGTGTTTGTGCGGCGTTCTGAAACGCGTTCGAACAAAGCTACAGCAATGACCTCCAAAATGCAGTAAACAACATGGCACATACGTGAACGGGTGAATAGATGACACCTAATAAATAATAACGGGCTAAAAGGCGCGGCAAATCATTGTGGCAAATGTATCCTTTAGGCTTTTTATCCCTCAAGATTGAGGACCTTTAATCCAACTTGATGAGCCCATGCGCATTGCAACATGATGCATGATTATGCAAGAAGATGACATACAGAGAAAAGCGAATAACGAAATAAAAGGTGCGGCGAAGCATCGTGGTTAAGGTTCTTTAACCCCTCGAAATGGAGGACCTTTAATCCAACTTACTAAGCCCATGCGCATCACATCATAATGCATATAAAAATAAAGACAACAATATCGGACTTCGTATACCCGATTGAACACATCTCATATTCAATCGAATATACATCATCTGGCACGGTAAAGCATCGTGGTAAAGGATTTTAACCCCTCGAAATAGATGACCTTTAATCGCATTTACTAAGCCCATGTGCTAATAACATAATGCATATAAGAAATAAAGACAACAATATCGGACTTCGTATACCCGATTGAACACATCTCACATTCAACCGAATATACATCATCCGGCGCGGCAAAGCATCGGGGTAAAGGATTTTAACCCCTCGAAATAGAGGACCTTTAATCGCACTTACTAAGCCCATGCGCTAATAACATAATGCATATAAGAAATAAAGACAACAATATCGGACTTCGTATACCCGATTGAACACATCTCACATTCAACCGAATATACATCATCCGGCGCGGCAAAGCATCGTGGTAAAGGATTTTAACCCCTCGAAATAGAGGACCTTTAATCGCACTTATTAAGCCTATGCGCTTTACCTCATCATTACTCAAACAAATAACATGCAGAATTTAAATAGCGGATAATAAACGAATCAAAACAACATAAAACAAAATATGCGCCGTTTGCTCAAGTGGTATGTGGAGTTGTATCCCGAGTACAGATCATACTACCGTCCATTCGGAATCGGCTATGAAATTTATGTCCGGGTTTCCATCCTATATATCACGAGAGGCGACACATTTTTCATTTTATTCAAGGGCCACAACATACATCACTCCACAATAATCATGCAAACGAAACTCAGTAAACATAAAAATATGAATGAAAATGGAGGTGAAAAATACCCTCAGGTATAACCTTTTATGTCGACTTTCGAAAGCGCGTTACAAGTCCGTCGGAAGGGCTATCACTCCACAACTTTTATGGTTCGCTGGTCTACATTTTTCGTCACTGTTTTGCTGCTCAAGCTACTGTTTTCACTCCATTTTGCTGCTGTTTTGCTGCTGTTTTAGAGGCTGTGTTGGACTGTAGTTTTCTGGACTGTTTTAGGGTGATTTTTTCACTGTCTGGGGACTGTTTTGTGAGGTTTTGAGACTGTTTTGGGACTCTTCTTCACTGTTTTTGGTTGTTTTATTTTCTGGTTCATGGGGCTCTCGGCTTTGAAGGTTTATTTGTTGTTTATTCACTCGGTGGAGGGCTGTGTGAAGGGTATGTGGATTAGGGCTGCTAGGTGGATTCGATTTGTGCTGGTTTCACGTTAAATGGCGAATGCAAAAGGGTAATGGGGGCAGTTTGGTGCGTGGAGGGGCTATGTGAAGGGTACGTGAGCGTGGCTGTTGAAGTGATGAGCTTGGCTGTGTTGAGTGGAGTGTGGCTGTGGGTGCGTGGAGGGGTGATCTGCTTTGTTGTTTGTTACAAGTAAGTGGTCTCTGTGTTTGGTCTTTGGCTGTTTGGTCATACGTGCATGGCTTGTGGCTTTCACCAAGTGAGAGAGGGAGAAGGATGAAGCTAGGATTGTCGTTGTTTGTGAGGGCGCTGAGCGTCCAGGGTTTATTTTAGCTACGGCCCTGAGACAGAAGGATTTTTAGGGTTTTTGGATTATTTTTTTGTGTTGTTCCTTGAGAGTTGAGAGGTGATAGAGAGTGTGCTAGGGTGGTTTATTTAATTTAGGAAGTGATATATTTAAATTAGGAATGTGATTTATTAAAATTGGTGGGTGATTTAATTTAATTTAATTTCAATTTAATTTAATTTAATTAATTTAATTGGTTTTGAATTTAGTTTGTGACATGTTTTTTTAAATGGTTTAATTATTTTGGATTGGGCTTGGGCGAAGTGGGCTTGATGTATATTTCAAGGGTTTTGGGCCAAGGTGCTTTAAAACGGAGGTCCAACAAGCGAGCCCGAAGCTAAACAAGCGAATAAAATCTAACAAAAATACCGATTCCCTTCCGACGTCCGTTTCCCGCGACTTCCTCGACTTTAAAAGGTAGTGTCTCCAAATGAGACTCATCATAGGGACTTACATGCAAAAATGCAGTGCCTACAGCGTTCTTGGAACCAACGTTTTGATGAGATCATAAAAGAATATGATTTCGTTCAAAACGAGGATGATCCTTGTGTATATAAGAAAGTTAGTGGGAGCTCACTGATATTCATTGTCCTTTACGTTGATGATGTATTGCTTATTGGCAATAACATTCTCATGCTACAATCGGTGAAAGCTTGGCTTTCATTAAAATTCTTCATGAAGGATCTGGGAGAAGCAGCCTTTATTCTAGGAATAAAGATCTACCGGGATAGATCTATAAAGCTGCTTGGACTCTCCCAGAGCACGTACATTGACAAAGTGTTGAAGATATTCAACATGGAACAGTCTAAGAGGGGACTGTTGCCAGTGTCACATGGCGTCACTCTATCTAAGGACATGTGTCCTAAAACTCAAGATGAGAGATACAACATGAGTCGGATCTCGTTCACTTCGGCAGTCGGATCGATCATGTATGCCATGATATGTACGCGACCTGATGTCTCGTATGCTTTGATCATGTGTAGTCGCTATCAGGCCGATCCAGGTGATGGTCACTGGATGGTGGTTAAGAATATCCTTAAGTATCTTAGACGAACTAAGGATGTTTTCTTTATCTATGGAGATGGGGAACTTGAGGTAACTGGGTTTACCGATGCAAGTTTCCAAACCGATAAAGACAACTGTAAGTCGCAATCTGGGTACATATTTTGTTTGAACAACGGAGCAGTAAGCTGGAAATCTTCCAAGCAAGAGATTGTTGCCGATTCAACAACAGAAGCGGAATATATTGCTTTAGCTGAAGCAGCAAAAGAGGCAGTTTGGATCCGTAAATTCCTAATTGGATTATGAGTAGTTCTGTTAGCAGCTGAGCATGTTCCATTGTATTGTGACAATAACGGGGCTATAGCGCAGGCTAAGGAACCGCAATCTCATCAATGATATAAGCATGTTCTTCGACGTTTCCATCTGATTCGTGAGATCATACATCGTGGCGATGTGAAGATCGAGAAGGTTGCATCAGAGGACAACATTGTAGATCCACTGACGAAAGCTATTCCTCAGCAAAAGTTTGAGCGACATGTACATAGTTCAGGTGTTAGACACTTGAGTGACTGGATATAGGCCAAGTGGGAGATTGTTGGACAATTATGACCCATAGCTTCACTATTTGTAAAAGACATTGTGGTTTTTATCCAAATTAACTATGTGACAATTGAAATTGCTATTTTATCATTTTGTAATTAGATTACTTGAATATATAAATGATAAAAGTCCTTATGATTAGTTCCGGATTATAAGATATGAGCACGAAGGTTTAATCATTAAATATCCCTAGTCGTAGTATTATCGAGACTGGACATCGATAATGCGGAATAGACTAGTATTGCACTTGTGCGTGTTATGGAAGCGTAACAGCATAGTTCTCATTTATTTAAGTATTGGATGCTTATGCAAGTGTGATAAGAGGTTGTGTTTTTCGATGGTACGGAAACAGCTTCGCTCTGGATAGACCCCTCGGAATCCCATTAGTAGTATGAATATGTGTCTATGGGAATCTGATTCAGGGTAGATGTATTTGGTCTTAACCTGAGACTTGCATCGCTAGTACTTGCGACAATCAATACGATTTGGTTTTGGTTGTCCGGGACTTTAACAGGTTCTGTGTACGCCTCTTCTGGGTTTATTGAAAATCGTAGTGTATTGGGTGTGATGTCAAGAAGGAAGTATCACTTCAGTCATATGGAGATGATGATCACGCAAGGATACAAAACTGGTTCTCTATTATGTTGCAACTATCGGGATAATATGACAAGGTCATGATTATCCGATTATAGAGACTAGTTGCTTGTGATCTGATATATGTTTCGTACGGGACAGACACTATTCCAGCCACAGGCCTTGCATGTGACATCCGATAATGGATCGCAATACGCAATACTACGTATACTACGCCTGACAAAGATTATATATTCCTTCAAGAATATTTCTGGAGAATTGGGTAGGCACGGTGTTTTGCTAGAAGCCAACCATGTCTTGTAAATCGGTAAAAACGTGGTACGGGGTACGCACGTGTTCGGATAGTCCGACGACCGGATTTACTGCCAACATATCCAGAGATCTCATTGGTCACTTCCCGAAGATTCACCGATGACGTATGACTCGAACATAATTAATCTGGGATTAATTATAAGAGAGAGAGAAAAAAATAATCTATGATGAATTACGGCGAGAATTTATCTAGGATGAAAATTGATAAAAGAGAGAGAACGATTAATTTGGAATTAATCGATTAAAATAATATATTCGATATATTAAATGAAATTAGATTTCATAATGGAATTAAAATTGGATTTTAATTCGGGCGAACGAATTAATTTAGAATTAATTCGCGTGCGACTTTAATAGTAATTTTGTTAGGCATAATTATTTAATTAAATTTAATTTAATTACGTCGCAACGGAAAACTCGTTAATTTGGAATTAACGAACCCGAGCCCGGAATGTGTTTGCGGGCCTACTCGGATTTTGAATCAAGTGGGGCCCACCACAAGTCACATCACTTGTCACTTTACTTACTTTTTGGTGATAGAATTTGGTATTTGGTGATGGCTTGTAAAACACTCCATTTTGAAAGGTGATGGACTTTTACCAAATATTTTGATTTTGGTATATCATATTTTATTTTTTGGAAAATCAAAATAACAAGTCAACACTCATCACTCTTCTTCTCTCATTCACGCCAAAATCACTATTCCCTCTTACTCTTGGCTTGGCCGAGAACCACAAAGAACCAATGGGATTTTTGTTGCAAAATCTCCATTACTAGCACATCAAAGAATCATACAAAGGTGATAAGGAAACCCTTCCCAAGAGTTTGGAATTCATTCATCAAGGCTTGGAGCTCAACATACAAATCAAGAGGAGCTTGGAGCAACTTCAAAAGAGGAAATATTTGAACTTTCCAACATCCAAGAAACCGATCAATGTAAGTTATTCCGCAAACTTCGTTGATTATTCACACATTTTTATGCTTAATTGATCTTGGGATTGTCCTTAGAAACCAACATCCTCATCGTAATGTTTTCTTCCTCTAGTGCTCGTAACCATTCTTGAAGGGCAACCAACTGACCAGACACGGAGTCTAAGGTGTTCTCTTTGCCAGAAGCCATGAGTGATTTGAAGATTGTTGATTGAAAGAGATTTACTTTCTATGAATCGTCGGGGCCCCATGGTGGGCTCCATATTATAGACGCTAAATTTCGCCTTCGACCTACAATCAATAATTAGTATTATGGGGGCATTAGCGGTCCTGGAAACAAATACAATGTGAGCATGAAGAAACTACCCACCGGTGTGGTGGATGCTATAGACACTCTGACGCTCAAGTCAATGACGATGATGAGCAGAAAGAAATGGAAGATCAAGGAAAAGGATTACCTCGATCATCTTGGATTACCGTGAGGGCGATAGGCTGGTGTTTAGGGTGTAATGTATGCTTTCAGAACTCGAGTGTGAGAGCCAAAGCTTGAATGAATCAATCATTTGGATCTTGTTCCTTTTATATGCTACAAAGTAGCTCATTTAGTCCGTTTAGGATTCCTTAGAAGTGTCGTATTCCAATCATATTAAGTAAAATATAGTAGAGTATGGACCAAATTAGGAGTGCCTATATATCAGAGACTAGGTGTAATCCTTATTGTACATGGATTATACCATGTGTTTATAGGTGATCGATCTTGATCTAAATACTTAGTTTCCTTATTAATGTAATCGTGTGTAGATTGGTGGGAAATTCTTACTGGGACATTTCATAACATGGGGCAATGTTAGCTAAGATAAGATTCAAGTAATGCGTCTGGGACAATGAGTAGCATGGTTAGGATCTGATGGAGACCGTTTGAGTCGTGTGAGCTCTTGGAATCATGTAGGCCTTGTGGGCCTCTTGTCTTGGGGTGTATGAGCTCGTAGGCCCTATATGTAGGCTCAGATATGTTGATAGCCTTGCGTTGGAGCATGCCTAACCCGATAGACTTGATGTCGTATGGGTTTAATGTCGACTAGAATGTCCGAGTTGAGTGAGCTATGACGGTTGGATCCCATGTTGTTTGGGCCTTGTTGACACCTCATGATACTACTAGGGCCAAATGAAGATCATGAGACATGATCTTATGCAAGTTCGTCACGACGTTTGGGTCATTAGCCAAAATTTGACACATACACTCCTAATCTCATTGACACCAATTCGTTACTGCTATCGTTACTTCTCCACCACCCAATGTCTGGTATCTAAAGCATGAATTGAAAATAAAACTATTTCATATTGTTTTCATTACATGAAATCATGTTGAGTTATAAAAATATTATAAGATAAATATTATAACTGTTGTGTTATGCATCATAATCTGAACTTTTAAAAATAATTATAATAAATTTGAATATGCCGCTTTTGAACAAAGTCCCTTGTTATGTCCATGTGTACAATTAGTCACTTATAACAAGAGATTTCTCGTTTAATTAAGTTTAAGACCAAACAAAATGATAAACAAAAATATTATATTTTAATATTATAAATAACACTATATTGAAAAATGTATTAATTTTTTTCATTTAGTTTAATCTTTAACTTAATAAAATGAGAGATCTCTTATTAAGTTAATAATAAAGAAAAAACACATATTTCAATATGATAAAGGAAAAATAATAATATTGAAATTTATATTTTATGTCTTTCATTATAGTCATTAACTTAATAAATTGATGAATCTCTCGCTATAACATGATTAATAACTGAATTTTTGATTTAAATATATATTTAAAAATTTATGTCATTGATTTAAGTAAATCTAATTACGAAATTTAAATTCAAAATATCATTTAATGATATCTAAATAATGATCACTTTATTGACTTAAATAAATAATTAGATTTTGATATTTAAATTTGAATTGAAATATCTCACCCCCTAATATATATATATATAACAAAACCATCACACACACCATAAATAAAATAAACAATAGAAAACAGGAGGCGCTAAAGTGCACCGTTTTAGAGGGGAAAAAAAAAACGAAAGGGTGCGTGTCAGATAAGACAAGAGCTACAAAAATTGGTAATCTCATTACAATATACACGTGTCAAAAGATGAAGCAATATGCCCATCACCTCGGTGAATGTATTATGGCTCTTTAAACAGGATGCCGATGGCCATACAATTCAGATAAGATTCCCTCTAAACTCGTGACTCACGTGATTCATTGTTTCCACAATCCGACTGTTTCCCGAGGTTTTTTATAAGTTATTTGTTTTTTAAATCGGACTAATCGGAGTTCTAATAATAATTTTCATATAAATGAATATGTATTGATTTTTTATAAATTATAACTATAATTATTGATTTATAATTTAAATATAATTGATATTAGAATAACTCTGAAAAAAAAAAGGGAAATTCATTAAATATTATTGAATTTCTTATTAGAAGAGTCACATCATATATATTAGTTATATAATTTTCAAATATTTTATTTAATCTATCATTATTTATTAAGTTCGAATTTTAAGATAGGTAAAAAAAAATGAAATAACATAATTTTTATATTATATCATTATTAATAATTATTTATCTATTAATATAATGCAATTAGAATGAGTTCCATTAATTTAGTTAAAATAATATAAATTTATTTCATTTGAAAAAGAACTTATTTTTCATCGTTTAATTTGTTTTTAAATAAGTAATTAAATAGTGGGGTAAAAATTAAACAGAAATAAGGCCGCGTTTGGATTCACGATATTTAGATGCGCGTCGAACTCTTCAACTGTTATCAACTTTTTGGGTGGAGACGCGCTTGGGATGTGGTGTTGGCTTGTTGCAGTTACACCTGACACCTACAATGCTGAGTCTTGATTCAATTTTTATATAATAATAATAATAATAATAATAATAATAATAATATAATAATAATAATAATAAAATTCAATTGTGTGGGGCCGTCAGCCTTATCAATCTTCCTTTTATATTTCATTTATTTCAAAAGTTAGTTAACGCGGTGAGGAGGGAAAGCGTTTTTATTCGAAAACATTATAAAAATAATTAACTTTAGTTTCACAAATTTTAAAGTGGCGGGAAACACCATTGAAGTTTAACGATTCTCTTCTTATCTGAACTTTATTATGAAACTATAAATTTAATATAACAAATCGTGTAAGTAATGTTCTAAAATTACAAAATATTACATTTGAAATGCAGGTAAATTTATTTGTATCATATGTATTTCTTCTTTTCTTTTTTAATTTTTTCACACATATTTGTGCATGTAATATATAATGACATTTTATAATTTCCTTAATCAATTATCATAGTATTAAGGATGTTCTCAGATGATTTTCAAGTAATTTTATTAAACTTGTCAAATAAATTCGAATTTTAAGATAAATAAATGAATGACCACCTATTTTTTTTTGGAGAAGAAAGTGGTTTCATCATATTATTTTGTCTATCATATTCGTCAATATCTGTAATCGTCATATTCAATCAATAATTACGAAAATTATTCATTTATCTATTCCTAACGTATCTAACCCTAACCAGAATTTTTGTCATCCTTATTAATCATCACCAACATTTTTTTATAATTACATTACACCTCATCCTACCCAAAGTCTAGATTACACTTTTCTCCTTGGATTTGAACATAAAACTTCTTATTTACACTATCAAAATTAAGTTGCCAATTCAGTTGTCCCTGGTGATACTAATCATCACCAACATTTAAAAAAAAAAAAAAAAAAAATTTCATCACTAACTTAAATCATAACAACAAAATTGCGATTATGTATATAAAATTTGTTATCACTACCAAAAAAAAAAAAAAACCAAACAAACAATTTTTTTTTTACATTTATCATTTAAATATTTAATTAAAAAAGATATTTTGATTTAAATTTTGACTTAATATATTCAAATAAATTACAGTAGTGAATGAACTATTATCATTATATATTATTTTTACTTTCAATATTGTTGACAGTGGATTTTGGTCTCAGGGTAATATTGGAATATCACTCCCGAAGAAATCCTCCTTCAATAGTGAATTTGTTTGGTTATGGGGGACCAAAGGCAAACTTAGCAAAAAACAGATAAACACACCAATCAACAAGGGGATTTAACGTGGTTCGGTGGATTTGGATCCGACCTACGTCCACGGACACAAACAAGATGATACTTTTATTACTTAAACACTCTTTTCGGGTCTCTTTTTGTTTTCTACAAGTCAGAGCTTGAAGATTCAGATCCCTTCTTTTTTTTGATGTCTTTTACACATACTCTGCCCTCCTATTTATAATAGTACAGAAATCAGACTCCTATTTGCATAAGAAATCCTAGTTGAATTTAGTCTTCTCCTCTTGTAAGGATTTCTAACCCAACGTTGCTTTCACTTTTCTTATTCCTTCTTGGATTCTGACTTTATTTCCTTGTGAGAGTAGGATAATTTGTTTATCTTATCTGCAAGAATAGGGTTGTCGTCATCTTGAGCATATCTCGCCTGTCTGGTCGGTCTTCATGAGGTCGGTCATGATAGTCTTTTATGCTGAGAATGCTTCTGCCGACTTGATAGTGCCCGGTTTATCTGGAAAAGTGGTCGGTCACCTATCACCAAGTGCTCGGTCTCTCACTGTTTTGGCTCTTAGTGGTCGGGTCGGCATTAATGATGTTGACCGAGAAGTGAATTACCTTTCTTACCCCTGTCGTGCTGCTTGAATAACGTAGTGCCTAGAAAACACCATCAACATCTGTCCCCTAGTTCTCGGTTCCAACGAGTATGCAAGTTGGTGCCGGGAACTATGTAAAGATGGTGTGCTGATTTATTCTAGTGGAGGTCGACCCGATTCTGAAGTGTTCCGTCGCCCCTTTTCAAGCGCCTCTTTTTGAGACGCGCAATAGTCACGTCTGTTTTAAATGTCCATCAAATCATCTTTAGGTTTTCTTCCAGTTTTGACACTTGTCGAACATCCGTCAGGTTCCCGCCAAAAAGGAAACGAATCGACCGTGTTTAGAGGCGTCTTCACAGTTCGCTGATCTCAACCGTCTGTTTAAATTTGGCAGATCTCTTTTGCAGTTGACACTTGGCGTTCATCCGGGTTCCTTCTTTTGATCCAACGGCCCCGAGCGTCCTGGCCATGACTATAAGAAGGCGAGGCTTTTACTGTTCAACCTTTTTTGGCAATTTCTCCTTCTTTCCTGAAAATATTTTCGTGACTCGCTCAACTCAGTGCTCTCGGAGTTCAACCGCGGGCTTTCTTTCTCTCCGTTGCGAACACAAGGGACGGGCAAGCCATACTGCACAATCTCCGGCTTTTTGAGAAGAACAAGTAAGTCTTCTGAACGACCTCTTCCTTTTTTGTGTTGTGAGTCTTGCTGTTTTTTGAATGTTGCTAGGGAACGACTTAAGGCTTTGTTGGATTTTGCTTTAGGGCACTTTTAGAACCCACCTGTTTTAGCTAAGACGGAAGAAACCTGAGTAATTTCTTAGTTATAGACTGACCTCCCCTTCATTTTTGTTTTGCGGATGTTTAGGGATGTCTGACAATAATTCTCCCCCTGAAAAATCCTGTTAAACCCTCAACTCCCCCTGCGGAATAGCTCTCCTCTCGGGGGCACCCAGTGTAGAAGACCTTGACACTACCCCTACTCTTTCTGAGATTGAACAAGATTCTTACCATCAAATGGTTCCTCGGAGGGATCCAGAGCCCGGTGATCTTGGCTCTTCCGCTCTGGATATGAACCGTCCTTCCAAAATAACTGAAGATGACCTCGCCCTACTTCGACAGCGATATAATATTTCGATAGATATCGCCCTTGAAGTTCCCGGCTTGATGGATCGCGCTAGTCAACCCGACGAGGGCTCAGTGGCACTTCTTCCTGCCTTTTTCGAGTGTGGGCTGCGGCTGCCGGTTCAGCCTTACTTTGCTTGGATGCTGGCCGAGATGGAGATTGCTCCTTGTCAGTTGAGTCTAAACAGTTGGAGGATTCTGGCCGGGTTGTATGTAGCTTGGCATCGGGCAGGACTCGGTGAGCCTTCTCTTGAAGAGGTGAAGAGGTTATACCGGCTGAAGGCCAATCCTAGGTCGTATCACGGATGGTATTACCTCTCCGCTTATGACAGCTCGTCAAACGTCGTCCAAAAGCTCCCTGACTCCAATAAGAATTTTAAAGACCTCTGGTTCTGGGCCACTGGGGATTGGGGACGATCCCTAAGGTCGGATGAAGGGGAATTCTTGGTACCGGATATCTTCAGGGCGGGAGGTTTGGAGATCAACTTTTAGCTTTCCTTAGTTTTTTTTTTTTTTTTTTTGGACTCTTACCCCTTCTTTCCTATTCCTCCTAGCCTGTTGGAGGGATGCTCCCAAGGTTTCCCATCGGGTCCGGAAACGGGTAGTCTGGGCTCGTCGGTATGCCGCCCACTGGAGTTGTGATGTATGCAGTAAGCCTTTTGGTTCCTCTTGTCCAGGGGAAATCTTTTTTGGTCGGGTTCTACCAAGAGGCCTTTCCCCTGAATTTCCATGACAATCTGTCCCAGTGGTTTCTTTAGGGGGATGTATGCATTTTCCTCGACCACATGATTTACTTGGGTCGGCGGCCTTCTCTCTTGGTTGTCTCGGTGCAGTGGTTTGAACTCCTTGTGTTTTAAGGGCGGCCTTCTGGATTCTCTTTCTACGCGGCGGGGGGCGCCCTCTTTCGTGGTTCTTTCTCTGATGGTGTTCCCTCTTCGGGATATTTTCTCCTCGTTTTCTAACAGAACGAACTTCCGGGCCACTTCCAGGGCGGTTGCGTAGTCCGGGGTGTCTTGGATCCTTAGGTGGGTCCATAGCCTCCCGACTTTCAAGGCTCCATTTAAGCTTTCCAGGGCCTCGGGAGACTCGTACCCTCCGACTTCGAGTACCATATTGTGGTATCTCTCAATAAATATTTTCAACGGTTCATCGTCTCCTTGTTTCATAAGCCTTAGTTCTCCAATCGTTTTTGGGGGCACAAGCCCCTTTAAAGTGCCGTATGAATGACTTTCTGAGTTGAGTGAAGCTGCTGATGTTCTTGGGGCTAGGCTTCTATACCATAGGATGGCCGGTCCGGCCAGGGTTAAGGGGAACACTTGCAAATGGCGTCCCCTGTTACCCATTACCTCCATTAGTAGGACGAAACCTTCAACGTGGGTTTTGGGATCGGTATGGCTTTGTATGGCGCCATGGTTGGCATGCTGAATCTTTTTGGGAATTTTTCTGACCTTATTTTTCCTGTGAGGGCGGACTCATCTTTACCGTCCCGGGGCTCCTATGTCTGTGTTGGGGAATACTCCCCATTTGGCTAGTTCCTCCCGCAGCCAAGATTTCATGCTGCTGTCTTTGGTTCCATGCCGCCTCTTGTGACTTCCTCTTTTTCTGTTGTCTTGAGTGGTGTGCTTCTCAGGTCCGGTATCTTCCCGTGCTCTTTCGTCAAATTCTTTCCTTTTTTCCCTGGTATTGTGAGGGCTATTATAGGAGGAGTTCGGTGACGATTTGTCATCCTCTTCCTCCCACATGTCTTCAGTTTGGGAGTCTTCCTGAACCACTACAGATTTTACCCTGTAGGGGCCCCTTCTCCGGGGTCTGTCGTCCTCACTTGTATCAATAATTCTTTTTCCCTCTTGCTATTTCGTTCCTTCGTCGGCTAGTCCCGGCCTCGTCGTGTGCTCCCTCTATCTTTTCCAACCGTGTCTACTATGGTTTTTAGCAAGGTTTGATTTTCCTTCCTTTCTTTCCTTAGGTTCTCCTCGATCTTCTCCATCCAATCTGTGGCTGAGTTTCCTGATGATTGATGGTTTCCGCCTTCCGCCATTGTCTTACTACACGAGTTGCTTTTTGTCCAGTTTCCCACAGACGGCGCGCCAACTGTTGACGGTGGATTTTGGTCTCAGGGTAATATTGGAATATCACTCCCGAAGAAATCCTCCTTCAATAGTGAATTTGTTTGGTTATGGGGGACCAAAGGCAAACTTAGCAAAAAAATAGATAAAAACACACAATCAACAAGGGGATTTAACGTGGTTCGGTGGATTTGGATCCGACCTACGTCCACGGACACAAACAGATGATACTTTTATTACTTAAACACTCTTTTCGGGTCTCTTTTTGTTTTCTACAAGTCAGAGCTTGAAGATTCAGATCCCTTTTTTTTTTGATGCCTTTTACACATACTCTGCCCTCCTATTTATAATAGTACAGAAATCAGACTCCTATTTGCATAAGAAATCCTAGTTGAATTTAGTCTTCTCCTCTTGTAAGGATTTCTAACCCAACGTTGCTTTCACTTTTCTTATTCCTTCTTGGATTCTGACTTTATTTCTTTGTGAGAGTAGGATAATTTGTTTATCTTATCTGCAAGAATATGGTGTCGTCATCTTGAGCATATCTCGCATGTCTGGTCGGTCTTCATGAGGTCGGTCATGATAGTCTTTTATGCTGAGAATGCTTCTGCCGACTTGATAGTGCCCGGTTTATCTGGAAAAGTGGTCGGTCACCTATCACCAAGTGCTCGGTCTCTCACTGTTTTGGCTCTTAGTGGTCGGGTCGGCATTAATGATGTTGACCGAGAAGTGAATTACCTTTCTTACCCCTGTCGTGCTGCTTGAATAACGTAGTGCCTAGAAAACACCATCAACAAATATGTATTATTGAATTGTATGAAATCAATTTCTAACATTTTAACATAAAATGTTGAGCAAAAAATTATAAGTAAACTTCTCCCCTCTACAAACTGTATCATAATAATCCTTGTTTTTTCAAACTAAAATTCTTCAACACCACATTCAAACCAAAATATGGAATAGCAGCTCAATGGCCATATTGCTACTCCCAAAATTATTTTCCCTACTCAATGTCCATAATTACCATTCCTTCGTATTTCACACAAGATTTTTACACCGACCACTCACCATACTAGAATTTGTTGGAGTTGGTGTTTCGAGCTCCAATCCAAATAATGTATTATACATTATATTTTATTATTTATTAATAAAATAACTACTTTTTCATTTCAATCCGAATAATGGATCATATTGATATCGGCTAGTCACACTGACGCTAAAACTGATGTCAAGTCTCATACATAGCATACATAATGGTTCCTAATACAAGAAGCATATGGCAAATTAGAAGTTTTAACTCTCTCTTCCTCATTTTCTTCGAAAGATGTATGCCATATCGGAAAGATACATTTACCGTCTTGCAGTTGGTAAAACCATACATTTCTAATATTTTATATATATACGTCGATTGTGACAACCCTATAAGCTTTCTAACTTTATCTCAGTAGAGCCTTATACCTAGTATATAGGAAGCTTCACCCATATTTTTCATGGAAAAGTTCTTGCAAATGTAGGCTTTCACACTTTACATCAATCTTATATCATTTCCAATGATAAAGATGTCATCTACATATAAAACAAGGAAAACTATCATGTTCTCACTCACTTTCTTATAAACACATGGTTCTTTATCGTTCTTGATGAATCCATATAATCTAATTATCTCATCAAAATGATGATTCTAGCTTCGGGATGTCTATTTAAGTCCATAAATAGACTTCTGGAGCTTACAAACCTAGTTTGAAGTCTCACTGGATACAAAACCCTATGATTGTTCCATATAGATATCCTCTTAGACGAATCTATTTAGGAAAGCGGTTTTCACATCCATCTGTCATATCTCACAGTTATGATATGTAGCAAAGGTTAAAAGAATCCTAATGGATTTTAGCATGACTACTGATGAAAAAGTTTACTCATAGTTAATTTTAGGACATTGAGTGTAACATTTAGCTACCAGTCGGGCCTTAAAGCTTTCCGCCTTTCCATCGGGCCCTCGCTTCCTTTTATAAACTCATTTACAACCAATAGGTTTAACTTCTTCAGGAAGTACAACCAAGTCATAGACTTTGATTGTCATGCACAGATTCCATCTCGGATTTCATGGCTTCTTACCATTTTCTAGAATCGATATCCAATATCGTCTGTTTATACGTAGTCGGATCTGTTTCCTCCAAGAAGAGAACATCTAGGCTCATATCAGATGTTAAAAATAATATATCAGTAGGCTTTGATATTTTATTCGACTTATGTAGAATCTATGTTGTAGATCTTTTACCTAGTTGGATCTCTGGTTCCATCTCAGGTTCCTTACTGTTGGGATCAAACTCATCAAGTTCAATCTTTCTACAATTCTCATTTTCTCTAAGAAATTCCTTTTCAATAAAAGTTTCATAGCAAACAATAAATACATTTTGTTGCTCAGAACGTAGATTTGATATCCCAAAAAATTTCAGGATATCCAACGAACCTATATTTATACCATATGGGTGCTAATTTATCATGTTGCGTAATTCTAACGTATGCAGGACAACCCCAAATATCTAAAACTTGGATTTCTACCGAACCATATCTAATATGAGATTGTAGAAACAACTTTCGATGGAACTCTATTAAGTATGTGGGTAGCAGTTAAGTCAAGCATAACCCTAAAGGTAATATGAAAGATTTGTATAGCTCACATAGATCACACCATATCTAATAAAGTATGATTTATCCACTCAAACACACAATTGTATTAAGGAGTTCCTGGTGGGGTATATCGGGTGAGAATTCAATTTTCCCTTAAATAACTTCTGAATTCGTTGCTCATAAATTCATCACCTTGATATAATCAAAGACACTTGATGAATTTACTGGTTTGTTTTACTATTTCGTATCAGAATATTTTGAACTTGTCAAATGTTTTCGATTTATTGAAATATTCATATCTTGACTTATCATCGTGAAAGTCACGAAGTATGTACAAACATCATAAGCGACATGATTTAATGGACTACACACATCGCTATGTGTTAATTCCAATAAATCTTCAGCACGGTGTCCAACACCAAAAAATGAGGCCTTTGAAATTTTCCCTAAGAATTATGACTGACAAATTAGATAAGGATCTATGGTAAGACCTTCAATCAAACCATCCTTAACTATTTTTCATAGACGTCTAACTCCTATATGGCCCAATTTCATATGCCTTAATTCAGTATTATTTAATTCAAATCTATTACTTTTATTTTACTCTACATTAAAGGTGTCTCAATATGTTTCCAAAACATAGTGACCGTTAGATAAAGAACATTGTCTTTATCATATAAATATAAAGCACCATCTTTAATGTTTATTTTATATCATTCTTTATCTAATATCAGTAAAGATATTATTTGTCTGATAAGAGATGGCATATAATAACAGTCATGTAAATCTAATTTATATTTATTAGAGAGATCTAGAACAACTGTTCATATGGCTTTCAATTACTTTGTATAGTTAATTTGCTTTGTAGTTTTCAAGCTTCCTTGTGTATTTAGGATTTATTTTCAATTCTTGTAAAACTCAATTTCTCAGTTCTATGTAATTTTAAGTTTCAATTCTAGTTTGTTTTTTATTCCAGTAACTTTTAGTTCTTAGCCTTTTATTTGCATCCTCCAAGATTCCAATTACTAATCTCTTACAGGCTTTGGAGAACCCTTAGTTATTTATAATCGCTTGATAGAAGTCAGTTATTTATGTTGAGTATTCACTCATCAGGCACGCCGACGCAACACACCACTTTTGGAGCCAACATTATGATTATAATTTTCAGGTAATATTTTAAATATAAATGATATGTATTGTTTTTTATATGAATTATAATTATAGTTATTAAATTATATTTTAAATATAACTGATATTAGAATAAATCTAAAAACTCATTAAATACTATTGAATTTCTTAATAGAAGAATCATGTCATATATATTGACTGAGTAGTTTTCAAATATTTTTATTTAATTTATCATTAGGTTCAAATATTAGGATAGTTAAAAAAATAAAATAATGTAATTTTAATATTACATCATTATTAATAATTAATTATTTATTAAAATAATTTAATTAGAATGATCTCCATTAATTTAATTAAAATAATATAAATTTATTTTGTTCCCAATAGATGTGATTTGATGACAAATGACTTGAAATTTGATTGTCATGTCTTGGATTTGAATTCATATGGTGTATATTTTATAAGAACGAGGTTTCCAAAGTTTCCAATTATATATATATATATATATATATATATATATATATATATTTCATTTGGAAAAAAAAAACTTATTTTTTCATTATTTAATTTGTTTTTAAGTAAGTAATCAAATAGTGCGGTAAAAATTAAACGGAAATAAGGCCGCGTTTGGATTCACGAAATTTAGACGCGTGTTGAACACTTCCACGGTTATCAACTTTTTAGGTGTAGACGCGCTTGGGATGTGGTGTTGGCTTGTTGCAGTTACACCTAGTATTGATTCTTGCTCAATGTTATATAATAAAATAAAATCCAATTATTGGGCCACTCAGCCTTATCTTTCTTCCTTACACTATTTACATATTTTTCAAAAGGTAGTTGAAGGCGAGGGAAAGCGTTTTTATTCGAAAACATTATAAAATAACTAACTTTAGTATCACAAAATATTAAAGTGGCGGGAAACATTATTAGAGTATAAGGATTCTCTTCTATCTGAACTTTGCTATCATTACCATTAAAAAAATAAAAATAAAAACAAAAACAAACAAACAAACAATAAAACAAAAACAAAAACAAAAACAAACAAACAAACAAAACAAAACAAAAACAAAAACAAAAATAAAAACCAAACAAACAAATATTTTTACATTTATCAATTTTTTTTTTTCAAACCAAAATTCTCCAGCACCACATTCAAACCAAAAAATAGGAAATAGCAGGTCAATGGTGGTATTGCTACTCCCAAAATTATTTCCCCTACTCAATGTCCATAATTACCATTGATCTGCATTCCGAGCACTCACCACACTAAAACTATCCTCATCAAGCATATCACATATCACTAATCATCTGAGTTATAAGCCAAATAATTACTTGGGAAAATTTACGAAAAGCCGAGCATCTCGAAAACTAAAGGCTCCAATAGATTGATCAGAAAACACCATGTTGAATTTTAATTACTCTCTATAGTTAATTTGCTCTTTACTTTTCAAGCTTCCTTCTATAGTTTGGATTTATTTTCTATTCCAGTAAAATTCAGTTTCTCAATTCTCTATAATTTTAAGTTTAATTCTAATAAAGTTTATGTTCTAGTAACTTTTAGTTCTTAGTATTTTATTAGCATCTTCCTAAATTACAATTGCTTATCCCTTTCAGACTTTGGAGAGCCCGTAGATTTTTACAATTGCTTGATAAAAGTCAATTTTTCACGTTGATGATTCATTCATCTGACATTCCCGTGCAACACACCACTTTTGGAGCCAACATTATGATTATAATTTTCAGGCTATATTTTAAATATAAATGATATGTATTGTGTTTTTATAAATTATGATTATAGTTATTGAATTATAATTTAAATATAACTGATATTAGAATAACTCTAAGAACTCATTAAATACTATTGAATTTCTTAATAGAAGAGTCATGTCATACATATTGACGGAATGATTTTCAAATAATTTTATTTAATTTATCATTAGGTTCGAATATTAGGATAGGTGAAAAAATGAAATAATATAATTTTTATATTATATCATTATTAATAATTATTTATTTATTAAAATAATGTAATTAGAATGATCTCCATTAATTTAATTAAAATTATATAAAAAAATTTACTTCCAATAGATGTGATTTGATGACAAATTGTTTAAAAATTGATTGACAGAACTTGGATTCGAATTCATGGGGTATATTTCTTATAAAGTGAAGTTTCTAAAGTTTCCAAATATATATAAAAATTTATTTTATTTGAAAAAGAACTTATTTTTTCATCGTTTAATACTTTAATTTGTTTTTAAATAAGTAATTAAATGGTGGGGTAAAAATTAAACGGAAATAAGGCCGCGTTTGGATTCACGATATTTAGATGCGTGTTGAACACTTGAACGGTTATCAACATTTTGGGTGGAGACGCGCTTGGGATGTGGTGTTGGCTTGTTGCAGTTACACATACAATGCTGAGTCTTGATTCTTGCTTCAATATTATATAATAATAATAATAATAATAATAATAAAATTCAATTGTGTGGGGCCGTCAGCCTTATCTTTTTTCCTTCTCCATTTCCATCCATTTCAAAAGTTAGTTAGCGAGGAGGGAATATAGAAAGCGTTTTTATTCGAAAACATTATAAAAATAACTAACTTTAATTTCACAAATTTAAA
>SKCR01054016.1:0-55307 GCA_019454045.1 Zanthoxylum bungeanum | reverse complement strand
AGAGTGCAATTTCCTTGTCACATAGTTAATTTGTACAACAACACCGTGATCTGTACAAATAGTGACGATAGGGTCAATTATCCAACAAGTGGGCCCATATCTAGCTAGCTAGAGGTGGATATGAATATTTTGTGACCTTTACGGATGTGGCATCACGTTATGGTTATGTGTTTCTTTTGAAACACGATTCGGAAACTTTTAGAGTTTCGACATGAAATAGACAAACAGATCGGCTAAAGTATTAAAACCATCACGGTTGGACCATGATGAAAATACTTAAGCAATAAGTTTCTCAATACTTGAAAGAGTATAGTATTCTTTCAATGAGGACTCCTCCCGGAACACGTCAATTTGACGATGTGTCCGAACAGAGAAACCAAATTTTGTTGGACATGATAAGGTTAATCATGAGTCGCTCTGAGCTACCATTTCCTTCAACGGATACGCATAAACAGTGCAAAACTTATTTTGAATAAGGTTCCATAAAGATATGTTTGACAGACTTCATATTAGATATGAACAGGAAAGAAACTGGGTTTTCTCATTCCTGAAGATTTGGGAATGCTAGACATGTGTTTGGATGATACCAAACTAGAACCCAAATCGGATAAGTGCCTAAGTTGTTGGTTATCCTAGGGATACCAAATTATAGTACTTATACAACTCACTTGAAAATATGTAATTGTTGCTCGCCATGTGGTTTCCAGAGGAATACCTATATGCAGTGGTAAGTGGGAGGATAGTAAAACTCGATGAAAATCGTAGTAATACTGTTCCAGGCACCGAATCCTTAATGGACACAATAGTTCATCAAGGATGAAACTAAACCAATAATCTTCGAATACATAAGAACCGTGATAGTCGGAGAGAGTCAGAAAACAACATGGGGTATGGGTTTCTGATCTCACCTCATAAAGATGTCAATCTTATTGAGGAATACCAACTGACTACGTATGAGGAAGTGATACAAGGTATCGACTCCCTATTATGGAAAAGTGCCATGTTATCCGAAATGAATTTCATGTATATCAACTACGTTTGGATACTAGTTGATGTACCGAAAGGCATTGTGCCTATTGGTAATATATAAGTCTTCAAGGAAGACATAAATGGAATGCAACATACCAACGTACTAAGCTAGGCTTATAGCGAAAAGGTATCGTTATCAACATTATGTCGATTACAACGAAACCCTTTTAACTGTTGCCACAGTAAATCCATTTGGATAATGCTTGCTAATGCTGCATGTTTCATTTATGAAAAATGGCAGCTGATTGGGAAAATAGCTTTCCTTAAACGGAAACCTTTTGGAGGATGTTTATAACATCCTGACGGTTTTTTCGTACCATAACAAGCAAACAAGGTTTGCAGGTTATTCGATCCATGAATGGATTGAAGAAAACATTAGTTCTAGGAATTATCATTTTGATGTAATCATAATGGTGTATGATTTAATTCAAAATGATATGATTCTTGTGTATATAAGGAGGTTAGTGGAGCGCCACTGACAGTAAATGTCCTATATAATAATGACATATCATTTCTTGGAAATGACATTCCCATAAATACAATCGGTGAAAGCTTGGCTTTCATAAGAATATTCTCTGTAGAAATCTTGGGAGAAACAACCTTTATTCTAGGAATAAAGATCTATTTGGATAGATTTAAAGTTGTTGATACTCTCCGAGAACTCGTACATTGAAATAAATGTACGCGACCTAGTGTCTCATACGCTTTGAGCATATGGATTTACAATCGGGCCAATCCAAGTGATAGTCATTGGATTGATGTTAAGAACATCATTTAGTATCTTAGAGGAACTAAGGATGCTATCTTAAACTATGGAGAATGAGAACTTGAAGTGACTGGGATCACTGCTGCAAGTTTCCTAACCGATAAAAACGACTATAAGTCGTAACAACGGTACTGTACAGTTTGAATAACGGAACAGTGAGCTGGAAATCTTCCAAGCAAGATACTATTACCGAATAAACAACAAATGTGGATTATTGTTGCAGCTGAGGCAGCAATAGAAGCCTTCTGGATTGATAATAATCTAATTGGATTAGATATAATTTTGTTAGCAGTTGAGCTAGGCTACAGCGTAGGCTAAAGAATTAATGGTCTCATCAACGATCCAGATATATACTTTGATCTTCATCTAATTCGTTCGGATCATACATCGTGGCGATGTGATGATCGAATAAATCACATCAGATGATAATCATGAAAATCCGCTGACGAAAGTCTTTTCTCAGTAATTTGAGCGAACCGTACATAGTTCGGGTGTAAGACACTCGAGTGACTGGCTATAGGCCAAGTGGGAGATTTTTGGACAGTTATGACCCATAGCGTCACTATTTGTACAGATCATGGTGTAGTTGTACAAATTAACTATGTGACAAACGAAATTGCTCTCTTATCATTTGTGATTAGGTCACCAAGATATATAAATGATAGGAGGTCCTTATGATTAGTTCCTAGATTGAGATGATATTAGACAGTATCAATCCACGAAGGATAATCATTAAATATCCCTAGTCAGAGTATTATCGAGATTGGACATCGATAATGCGTAAAAGACTAGTATTACACTTGTGCGTGTTGTGAGGGCATAACACATAGTTCTCATATATTTGGGTATATGATACTCATGCAAGTTAGTAGGAGGTTATGTTTTACCGATGGTATGAAAAATAGCTTCGCTCTGGATAGACCCCTCGGAATTCCATTGGTAGTATGACTATGTGTCTATGGAAGTCCGAATCAGGGTATGTGTTTTTGGTCTTAACCTGAGACTTGCACTGCTAATGCTTGCGACAATCAATATACTTTGGTTTTGGTCGTCCAGGGCTTTAACAGGTTCTGTGTACGCCTCTGCTGGGTATATTGAGAATCGTAGTGTGTTGGGTGTGATGTCAAGATGGAAGTATCACTCCAGTCATATTGGGGATGATGGTCACGTAGGATACGAAACTGGTTCTCTTATGTACTGCAGTCATCGGGATAAAATGACTAGGTAATGTTTATCCGATAATAGAGACTAGTTACTAGGATCCGATATGTGCTTCGTACGGGGCAGACACAATTCCAGCCCCAGGCCTTGCACGTGACATCCGATACTAGATCGAAATATGCAATACTACGTATACTACGCCTGATATAGATCACATATTCCTGTAAGGATATTTCTGGAGAATTGGGTAGGCATGGTGCTTTGCCAGAAGCCAACCTTGTCTTGTAAATCGGTAAAAACGTAGTACTAGGTACGTACGTGTTCGGATAGTCCGACGACCAAATTTACTGCCAACATATCTGGGGATCTCATGGGTCGCTTCCCGAAGATTCACTGATGACGTATGACTCGCACTTTATTAATCTGGGATTAATTAGTAGAGAGAGAAAATTAATCTGGGATTAATTACGGAGATATTTTATCTAGGATAAAATATCATTTAAAGAGAGAAAACGATTAATTTGGAATTAATCGATAAAATAATATATTCGATATATTATACGAAATTGGATTTCGACGCAGAATTGAAATTAGATTTTAATTCGGGCGAATGAGTTATTTTAGAATTAATTCGTTAGCGATGTGAATAGTGATTTTGCTAGGCATAATTATTTAATTACGTCTCAACGGAAAATTCGTTAATTTGGAATTAACGAACCCGAGCCGGGAGTGTTTGCGAGGGCATTCGCATTTTGAATTCGAGTACGGCGCTCAAGTCACATCAAGCGTCAAATCGCTAGTCACATCAAGCGTCAAATCATTAGTCACTTTGAGTGATGTGACAACTTGTCACTTGATTGATTGAGTGATGTGAATAGTTGATGTAGTGGTTTGCAAAGCTTTAATGCCATTTGACTTTTTGGAAAAAGAAAATGGTAAATAATTTTTGAAATTAATAAAGTGTATTAGATACACATTTGGCAACCAACCAACACATTCTCTCCTCTCTTTCTTCCTCCCTCTTTCACGCCCACAAGGGGCTGTTTTTCTCTTCTGTTTTTCTGGTTTCTGCCGTGAATGGAAGGAGAAGAAGCTAAGTGATTTTTTTGGCAAAAAACACCAAGTGCTAGCACACATCGGAGTCTTGCGAAGGTGATAGGGAAACCAACTTGTGAGCTTGGAATCACCACCCAAAATCTTGGAGCTTGGACCGAATTTTAGGAGCCAAAACCTGAAACTGCCGTGAGCCTTGGAGGACTTCAAAGGGCTTAAAAAGTTTTGTTCTTCACCGCATCGCCTCAACCGATCGATGTAAGTATTCCGCAACTTCTTCGTGTATTCACATGTTGTTTCTTGTTTGATAATCGATCCTCGGGACTTAGAGATTTCCCAATATAAGAAACCCGGTTTCTTTCCTGTCAATATTTCATACGGAGTCTGTTGAACAGACTTTGACGGAAACCTATTCAAAATAAGTATTGCACTGTTCAATGCATAACCCTAGAAGGAAATAGGTAGCTCAGTGCGACTCATCATCGACCTTACCATGTCCAACAAAGTTTGGTTTCTCCGTTCGGACACACAGTTTAATTGAGGTGTTCTGGGAGGAGTCCATTGTAAAAGAATACCATACTCTATCAAGTAATCGAGAAACTCATTGCTCAAGTATTCTCTGTTGTAAAATTATGACCCATAGCATCATTATTTGTACAGAACATGGTGTTGTTGTATAAATTGACTATGTGACAAAGGAAATTGCTCTTTTATCATTTGTAATTGGATTACTAAGATACATAAGTGATAAAAGTCCATATGATTAGTTCTGGATTGATAAGATATAAGACAGTATCAATCCATGAAGGTTTAATCATTAAAACATCCCTAGTCGTAGTATTATTGAGATTGGACATCGATAATGCGGAATAGACTAGTATTGTACTTGTGCTCGTTGTGGAAGCATAATGGCATAGTTCTCATATATTTAAGTATTGGATACTTATGCAAGTGTAGTAGGAGGTTGTGTTTACCGATGGTACGGAAACAGCTTCGCTCTAGAAAGACCCCTCGAAATTCCATTGGTAGTATGACTATGTGTCTATGGAAGTCCGAATCAGAGTAGGTGTATTTGGTCTTAACCTGAGACTTGCACCGCTAATACTATTGACAATCAATATACTTTGGTTTTGGTCGTCCAGGGCTTTAACAAGTTCTGTGTACGCCTCTTCTGGGTATATTGAGAATCGTAGTGTATTAGGTGTGATGTCAAGATGGAAGTATCACTTCAGTCATATGGAGATGATGGTCACGTAGGATACGGAACTGGTGCTCTTATATGCTGCAGCTATCGGGATAATATGACTAGGTCATGCTTATCCGATTATAGAGACTAGTTACCATAGATTCGATATGTGCTTCGTACGGGGCAGGCACAATTCCAGCCCCAGGCCTAGCGCGTGACATCCGATACTGGATCGCAATACGCAATACTACATATACTACGCCTGATATAGATTACATATTCGTTTACAAAATATTTCTGGAGAATTGGGTAGGCATAGAGCTTTGCTAGAAGCCAACCATGTCTTGTAAATCGGTGAGGACGTGGTACTAGGTACGCACGTATTCGGATAGTCCGATGACCGTATTTACTGCCAACATATCCAGGGATCTCTTGGGTCACTACCCAAAGATTCACCGATGAGATTTGATTTGAACAATATTAATCTTGGATTAATAATGAGAGAGAGGGAAAATTAATCTGGGATTAATCACAACAAGAATTAATCTGGGATTAATTATCAGAGAAAGAATTTATCTGGGATTAAATTCGTCGAGAAGAGAGATTGCGATTAATTTGGAATTAATCGGCAAAATAAATTTAATGGTGAAATTAGATTTTACTATTTAATTTATTTAATTGGGCTAAAATAATATATTAGATATATTAAATGAAATCGGATTTTAATGCGGAATTAAAATTGGATTTTAATTCAAGCAAACGAATTAATTTAGAATTAATTCGCAGCGACTTCCGTAATAATTTTGATAGGCATCATTATTTAATTAAATTAGATTTAATTAAGTCGCAACGGAAAATTCGTTAATTCGGAATTAAACGAACCCGGGCCCGAGCGAGGTTGCGTGTTGGATTAACCGACTTAAATTTGGAATTTAAAAGTGGTGGGATCCACTTCTCTTACATCAACTTGTTGGACATTTGATGGAAGTGGTTGGACATTTTTTTATGGCTTTGATTTATTAGAAGTAAGGCTTGCTTTACTTGTTATACTCACAAGCCAATTTCAACACACAAACTCTATATATAAATTAAGTCAACTTTGGAAGTTGTATGTGGTTACATTCACAGCAACACAATTTTTCTCTATTCTTCACTGCCATGGGCGTGAACCTTGCTCTTCTTCTTCTCTATTTTTGTTGCAAAACAAGTGAGCTAGCACTCAAAGGAATCAAAAGAGGTGATAGGGAAACTCACCCAAGGGCTTAGAACTTCATTCAAAGCTTGGAGCTTCCATGGAAATGCATAAAAAGCCTTGAAACCCATCTAATCAATGTGAGTATTTTCCGCAACTCTTTTGATTTTATTCACACTATAATATTGCTTAGTGATCTTGTGGCATGTCTTGGAGACTAACAATGGTATCAGAGCCATCCTAAGCTTGATTTGGAATTTAGGGTTCATGGACTTTAATGGGGATTTTGTGTTTAGAACTTGATTTTCCTTAAATTGATGATTGGGTTGTGTTTGAATGATTTTGAATTGGATTTGTGCATCTTCAATTTTGTAAAAAATTGATAGGATTAATTTTCCCCAAATTGTCACCCATGGCCGAAAATGAACCCTAGATTATTCATGGTGAATTTTTGAATTTTAACAATTGGATGTGTTAAATGGGATGCTAGAAATAATTGATTTTGTTTTAATTTGTGTTGGACATAAATTAAAAAGTTAAGTATGATTAATTGAATTAATTAGTATTTTGGAAATATTAGATTAATTGATTAATTGTACTATATACACTTTAATTAAATAATTGTGATATTTAGAATATTGTAATTAATTAAATTAGCCTTTAATTTTGAATTGGGCTAATGTTGTTGTGTTTGGGCTTAAGGGGCTTGATTGGGCCAAGTTTGGTTTAGGATAATTGGTTGGATCTAATTGGGCCTAAAACCATTTCCATAAAGTCCAATTATGACAATTGGGCCTTTAAATAATTTAATTGGGCCTAATGGGCCTAAATTAATTTTTGGCATAGGGTGATTCCTAATTGGGCTTTGGTATTTGAGTTTGACCCATATTGACCAAAGCTCATGCCTTAAGAAATTAATTAAAAGCTCATTGGACTTTAATTGAATAGTATCAGATACTAATTGGGCCTTTGAGACCCGTAAAGATTGGATTTGGAATCCAAGTCTAAAAGGCACAATTAAAAGTGTAATAATTTAATTTGGAATTAAATGTGAATTAGTATTGAATATAATTTAAATTGGATTTAAAATTGTAGTTCGATATAATTCAAGAATACGTACTTTGAGTACTTATTCTTAAACGAGTTGGACTCGCGCAAATCAAATCGTTGTTTGAACATTGGATGGTCATTAATTAAAGATTAATTAATTGGATTAGATTGATTGATAACCTGTTATGTGTGAATACTTGGGTGTATGTATGAATAATGTATATCGGATGGATATTAGATGGGTGAGGGCAATTTTGGAAATTGTTGTAATAAATTTAGAATTTATTAAATTGGACCTGCGTGTCCAGCCTATTACCTCTTTTCTCATTGTATTTCTCTTCTCACCTATTCCCCTCAATGTAAATGAGGTTTCTTTAGAAGTGTTAGTAATTGGGTAGAAGTAAGAATAGTGCTAGCGGGAGAGAGGAAAATGAGAGATTTGTTCTAGGAACAAATTTGTTATATATCCATCCACATATCATTATTAATTTATTTATCACTGTAACGTTTTAATACTTTTGCCGGTCTATTTTTCTACTTCGTGTCGAAACTCTTTGAATTTCTCAAAATTTTCCGACTTGCGTCTCATAAGATACACATAACCATAACGCGATGCATCATCCGTAAAGGTTACGAAGTATTCATATCCACCTCTAGCCTGGCTAGACATGGGCCCACATACATCACTATGAATGAGGGCTAACAGTTCGGTGGCACGTGCACCTTTATTGCTAAAATGTGTTTTAGGCATTTTGCCTAATAAACAAGATTCGCAGACGTCATATGAATTTGGATCAAATCCGTCCAAGTACCCACTCTTCGAAATGGTGGATGTGCGAGTCTTGTTAATGTGTCTCAGACGACAATGCCACATATAAGTTTCATCTTTGTTACTTAATTTAAGCCTTTTATTGTTACATTATATGTTTGAGATTGATTTATATTCAAAATATAAAGACCATTATACACATCAGCACTACATATCTCAATATCATTTTTATACATAAAACAACCAGTGTTTCTAAATACAAAAGTATACCCACATTGGGCTAAACAAGATACATAAATAATATTCCTAGTCAAACTAGGTACATAATAACAGTCTGATAAGTTTAGTACATGCCCCGAGGGAAGTTCCAAAATATAAGTCCCAACGGCCAAAACGACGACTCTAGTCATATTTCCAACTCATAGGTCAATCTCTCCTAAGGCAAGTCTCCTACTAATCTGCAGATCATGTACATCAGTACATATATGAGTACCACAACCAGAATCAAAAATCCAATTTTTAATACTAGAAGTAGACATGTTTATTTCTATAACAAACATACCTGAAGCCGGTGCCATGCCCGCATTGATTTCCTTCATTTGCGCCTTGTACTCACGGCAGTCACGCTTCCAGTGACCCTGTTTGCCACACTGCAGGCATACATCTTGGGATTTGTCATTTGCCTTCCCAGAAGACTTTGAAGATTTGGCCTTGCCCTTCTTCTTCTTCTTCTTCTTCTTCTTCTTCTTCTTCTTCTTCTTTACATCTCCAGTAGCCTTCGCCCAAGCCTTGGGAGACTGAGATGTTGAAGAGTATGGTCTTGGTTCATCATATTGTAGTTCATGATGAACCCGCTCCAGCTGTCAGGAAGAGACTGTAAGATCAAATCTATAGAAGTCTCAGCCTCAAAGGTTATGCCTAGCTAACCCAGCTGTTCGATGTTAGCAATCATCTACGACATATGGTGCTCGACAGATGTACCCTATGACATTCGAGAGCGAAAGAGCTTCTTCTGCAATTCATACATTTGCGATCTAAGGTTGGATCGATGAAGGTCCTTCAATTTTTCCATCATAGTATAGGGATCCAATCCCTTATTCTGGCGATGAAATTGAGAGGTCATTGCAGCGAGCATGACGGATTGAGCAGTTGAGTTGTCATCGCTATGAGTCTTCCAAAGCTCAAGCTCAAACGGCTGTAAACTCTATCGTATAGAGCATTATCTCAGCCCCAGGACAATATGAGGTTCATATCTCAGTCAGGAAAGTTCGCACCATTAAAGATATTTTCGCCCGTGATAATGTCTCTAACCCCGATCTTTCCAGCCATCTTAATTGTAAAAGTCTAACTATTCAATTAACGATTTTTGGGTACAGTCCAACTGTTACAAGAAAATAATAAAATATTTGTCCAACTAATAAATACATAAAATGATGAAATAATTTGAAAGCACGTATTGGCAAGTATTTAAAGAAATTGCAAATTCAATACTAGCCTCCCACTATTTTTCGGCGAGCCTCTAACCCTCTGTTGAGTAATCGGGAAACCTAGTTTCCTAGTGGGCTAGGATCCCGTTAAATAACACACAACCTTGACTTTGGCCAATAAGCTGTATGATATTTAACTAGGTATATCTCTAAGATCAATTGGACCTCATCCAATTCCTAGATCGGTAGGTGGACCTCCAAGTCCGAAACATATATACAATATATCCAATATATTTTCCTAATCGTTTCCTCTGAATCAACTAAGCTTTGGCTTTGGCTCAACAAGCTTAATGATTCCAGTTAAGCGGGACCCACTGACCTTGGAAAACTTCGTAATCCATGTCGATGAACAATAAGTGACCTTGACTTTGGCCAACAAATCACAACTTGCCCAAGATATGCGATATGGAACAAAGTTTTCATGGTTCAAACACATCCGCGATCGAAATTGATCTTGACTTTGGCCAACAAACCAATGCCAATCTTGGATCTTGAGAAAAAACCATTCAATGGAAGGAAAACACTTAATATTTGATTGAGGGTTTTTTCGCGTAAATTGGCAACCAATTTATTATCTTTGATTAGGTCTCATCATACACCCTTAAGCATGCATTCTAAAATCATAATAAGGCGCGATAAATAAAATAATAATGATATGCGGATGGATATCTCACAAATTTTTCCTATTAACAAATCACTCCATTTTCCTCTCCCCGGCTAGCACCATTCTAACTTCTACCCAATTACATAATACAATAAATAAACATCATTACATTGAGGTGAATTGGTGAGAAGAGAATTATAAGAAGTCAAGAGATAAAGGCTGGACACGCAAGTCCAATTTAATAAATTCTAAATTATTACAACAATTTCCAAAATTGCCATCACTCATCTAATATCCATCTGATATACATTATTCATACAATACATCCATGTATTCACACAAAGCATGTTATTCAATCAATCTAATCGAATTAATTAATCTTTGAATTAAGTGATCATCCAATATTCAAACAACGATTTGATTTGCGCGAGTCCAACTCGTTAAAGAATAAGTACTCAAAGTGTATATTCTTGAATTATATCGAACTACAATTTTAAATCTGATTTAATTTGTATTCAATACTAATTAGTATTTAATTCTAAATTAAATAATTACACTTTTTAATGTGCCTTTTAGACTTAGATTCTAAATCCAATCTAATTTAAATGGGTCTCAAAGGCCCAATTAACATCCAATGTTAATTAATTAAAGTCCAAATGTAGACACTGCATTTTTTCATAATGCCCAATGATGAGCCTCGTATGGAGGCACTACCCGACAAGTTACGGAAGTCGCGGGAAATGGACGTCGGAAGGGAAAATTTAGAAAATAAATACCTTATCAAAATTTAATTCGTTTGTTTGGCCTCGGGTTCGCTCGATTAATCCCTGTTTAAAATATTAAGCCTCGGCCCAAAACCCCCGCACCCATCCAAAGCCCATTCATCCAAGCCACACGCCCACATCACACTAGGCCCACCAAAGCCCAATCCAAATAATTAAAATATTTAAAACACATGTCACAAATTAAATCAAATCAAATTAAATTAAATTAAATCCAATCAAATCCAATTAAATTAAATCAAATCCAATTAAAATCAAAATAAATCACCTTCCTAATTACCAAAGATTTAAATCCAATCAAATCCAATCACATCCCAAATTAAAGATATTCTGCCTCCAAAAATACAAATATCCTTTCCTTTAATAAACTAATTAAACACCTCTCATATTTGCATGATCCTTGTTTCCTTCCCATTCAAGGAAAACCCTAGCCCACTCTTATAAAAAGGGACATAAACCAAACCCTTCCCCGAGAGCTTATTCACCACATTCACGCAAACTGCCCAACCAGAACACACCACATTCACGTAAACTGCACCCCAAAACTAGCCCATGCATTACCGCAAAACACAACCAAAACCAGCCCCTGAAAAAACCCCTTGTATTACCGCGAAACACAACCAAAACAGTCCCCTAGTTCACCCAGAAAACAGCCCCTGAACCACCAAAAATCATCACCAGAAATAGCAGCAGAAAACGTATAAAACAGCGATGAAACCGAGAGGAAATATCAGTGAAAATAACGGAACAGCAAAGGAAAATATTGACAATAAATCCAGAAAAGTTACGGAGCATTAACCCTTCTGGCGACAATGTAACGCACTTTCGAGGAACAACTTAAAAGGTAAGACCTGAGGGCCCCCTTAATTACTTTTTATTTTGTAGTTTGATGCGGCACGCTCGGTTGGACATGAAATACGTCCAACGGGTGTGCGAGGTCCTATATCAAAGACGACCAAACTCTTGGTCACAACTTTCTTTAACGTTCCGTTATTTATTTATCCCACGTTTATTTCATATTATTAGCTTTTTATCATCTCTCATGTTTGTCTCTTCGTTTATGTGTTGTTATATGCATTATCATACTTCACGTCTATTTTCATGATTGTATTGTGTTAACGCTTGAGTTTTACCTCTCATGGTATATCGGATGGAAACCCAGAGATAAATTCCATAGCCGAATCCGAATGGACGGTAGTGCGGTCTGTACTTGGGATACAACTCCATGTATCGCTTGGGGAAGCATTCTCGCGTGTGTTTATTGCATTATGGATGCCACTTTCGTCATTTCTTTCGAACGCGTTCCCGAACCCTACTCGAACGCATGTATTCTGTCTCGCCCCCATTCGAACGCGTTTCCGAACGCTACACGAACGTGGGCATTCTGGACAAGTTCTTTTGTATGTTGTTTTAGGCATTTTTTGTGTTTATTGTTCCGCTATTTATTTTTCTATGTGTTGTTCTTTATTTATTTATTGTTAATCTAATGCACATGGACTAACTAGGGTGGATTAAAGGTCCTCTATTCGAAGGAAATTCCTAAAGGCTACCTTTACCACGATGTTTTACCACGCAGGACGAAGTACATTCGATTGAATGTGAAATGTGTTCAATTGGGCATACAAGGTCCCATATTATTTATTTGTTTATTCATGCATTGATGATTTAGTGCGCATGGGTTAATCATATTGGATTAAAGGTCCTCTATTTGAGGGAAACGCCCAAAGTCTACCTTTACCATAGTTTTGTCGCACCCTTCTTCTGTCGATCTTGTCATTTGCCTTTTTTGGTAGTTATGTTTTCATTCTTCACTTTACAACCCTGTTGCGTTAGTGCTTGAGTGTTACCTTTTGCGGTATATCGAATGGAAACCCAGACATAAATTACATAGCCGAATCCAAATGGATGGTAGTGCGGTTTATACTAGGGATATAACTCCACGTACTGCTCGAGAAGCATTCGCGCATGTGTTCGTGTATTTTTTTAGATACCACTTTGGTAATCTCGTTCGAACGAGTTTCCGAATGCCACACGAACGTATATATCTGCCCCCAGTCTGTTCAAACGCATTTCAGGACGCTACTCAAATGCGCACGTATTCTGTTTTATCATGCATCAAGTCTTACCTTATTCGAACGCGTTTCCAAATGCTATACGAATGCGAACATTCTGTCTCATTTCCGTTCGAACGTGTTTCCGAACGCTATACGAATGCGAACATTATGTTTACCGTTCGGACGCATTATCAAACGGTCCACGAACGCGCATACAATGAATAGATTTCTTTTCATCACATTTTATGAATGTTTGCTTCTTTGGCCATTTCTTTTGCATTACATAATTAACCATATCATTTCATTATTGACGTTTTTATCTTTGTTAATTATTATATTTCTGCATTTATTTACTTGATATGTTCATGAGATTGTGTGCTCGCTTTTATTATTAATGCTTTTGTAGTTGTTAGTAATTATATTATTGAACTTTATTGTTTACTACATTTATGAATTATGCATTTTACCTTCATTTTTTATTTATGATTATGGGTGTGCGAACTTGTGTGTTGCTTAAATTATCTTGTATGTGTTGCATGAGGCTTGGTTATACTATTGTATAAATATTTTCATTACAATTGGCATAAGTAAGGGACCATTCTGAACCCAACAGTTTAAGGTCTTCCCTTGCGAAGGGTGAGTGCGGCCTTAAATCATTTCCCAGTTCACACTGGGTGGTGACTCCATTTTATTTCTCCAGTTTAGTCCCCCTGCGGGCTACTCCGTACTCCCGACCGGGCCGCGAGCCATGACAGTGTCGTCCACTTATGCACCTCGTCTACAGTCTAGCGACTCCACTGGGATAGAGAATCGGCCTCGAAATAATGTCTTGTCATGTTTGTGATTTGTGTTGTAGTTAACCTTGTCTGGAGTTGATTTAACCTAAGGTAATATTGGAGTTAGATAATGATTTGGTGTCTTTCTTGACTCACTACCTTTTTATAGCCAAAAGGAAAAGCTGTGAAGACTTCTAGATAATCATCTAAAGTGGTGGACTAATTTGGATGATCTGTTGTTTATTCATGTCACCAAGGCGATAAGAGCCTAAGAGGCCAGGGTATTTAAGAGAGTTCGCTCCATCCTCCCTCTGGGAATTTTCAATAGAGAAATCCATTTGACAGTTATTCATGTATCGTGAAGTCATTTTCGCTCGAAGTGGCAGATCATTATATGGTATCATCACTTGTTGGCACGTACCTTAGGGTATAAAAAAAATGTGCTCACTTGGTTGCTCGAACCCTTGAGTGGGGAGACCTAGTTGTAGGCAATCCTTCACCAGTAAGAACCTTTATCTATACTCTGATAAACCCGCATATGAACCATAGTTGCATGACCTATAGAAGCTACCCTTTTATGCTTGTGTTTGGGACCATCATCATTTGGATTCATTTGGACTTCTTGTCATGAGATGTGAACTTGTGCCATTTAAATTGGGATGAGTTTGTGTCTTATGACAATTGGGCCAAAAGCTTCTAAAATGCCAATGGGCCACTTTGTGTTTGGGCCCCCTATCATTTGAATTTGTTTAGCCACGTTATTGCAAAAGTGTAAACCTGTTGGGCCTTTTTCAACTGGGACAAGTTTTCACCTCATAATAATATGATTGAATGCTTTGAAATGATAATGGGCCAACTTGTATGAAAACCTTGATGGGTTTAGAAAGTCCAAACATGATCCAAATATGCTAGAAGCATGATTTGGATATCCGCACTGGCTTTCATCCAGAAAGGATACGCCTTGTTACGGTATATTTGTATATTTTTGGACGCTTCTAAGTTCATCCCCATGACTACGGTTGCCGAAAGCCCAATTCGTCGTTTCTAGACAAAGGCATGATCCCATAATCGGCTTAGTCCATGTTGTAAATGGGCGGTCTTTATCTTTTACCGATGGAAATGGACTGAGGTAGCCAAGGTTCACCCTGTAGCATAGGAGATAGTGATTTTATGTACCTTGCATCGGTGCATAGAATAAGCCATACTTAAAACCAAAAAATAGGCTTACCACGAGTGTGGGAGAAATAAGGTCGGAAGGATATATTTTGTTTGATTACCTTATGTGTTTTATATATTTCATGTTTAAAAATGTTTTGGAGAAGATGAAGTTGTGAAAGTTGGAAGGTGAAAAACAGTAGCCTTTAAATAGGCTGCTCGGATTAACCCTGAACGTTGGATTGAAATGGGAAAGGTGGATCAAGAGACACGTGTCAAGACAATCACCACTGTTGAGTTCAAATGAAGGGCCATGATAGAAGTCGCTTACTCAGTTGATCTCAGTAGTCCAAGTTTTGGCGTGTGAATCACAGATGGGCGAAACTTGGCACATTGGGGAGACGAAGCGAAAAAGGGATTTAATGGATTTGATGGGCATTTAAGGAAAACCCTTCCATTCTTCATTTTCAATCATACAATATCCTTTGTTTATTATTAATTCATCCTTATTTGTCCCCGGTGGGTTAAGTGTCAATTCTTTCTTTGCTCGTTCGAGCAACTTGATCTGAATGCCCCAGACGAGCTCCAAGCCCTATGGATTGGGGTCGAAATATGTTCCTAAACCAATTCTCAATTCACAAGGTCCTACTTCGTTCAAGGATGCCACCATCATATGTGTAAAGACTTACGCATCGCGCTTCACAGGTACGAGTTCTTTATTGGAGTCAAGGAAATCATCTTAATGAGATTATGTATTCCTTGGGAAAAGAGCTAGAGTGAGTTTTCTTGGGACAAGACCTTCAGTAGGGCATTTAGTAAGAAGTAAGCTAATTTAAGTGATCCTTGATAATGCGGCCTAAAGCCTATACTAGACGGAAAGAACTGCAATGGCTTAACTACTTAAGATTGTATTTATTGAGGAATTGGATCCCATGCTAAACATGTAATATTTTTTTTGATGCACCACAATTATAGTCATCATAGAAGATAACTCGCAATGACCTGAACTTAGTTAGGTTCGATCTGATGTGGAGGATTTTCGACCAATCATCTTCCTCATCCTTTCTAGTTGTAAATAAGTTTTTACTAACTCCCATTCTGATTACGAATTTCTCAATTCTGGGTGACTCGTTCCCCTTTGTAAATCATTTGTTCTTCCTTCTTGTATAACTGTTGAAGTGGTAGATCTTATTTGTAACATTTAACTTTGGTTGTTCTGAATTCTATCGTTGATAGAGTGGATTTCAATCGTGTCGTTCTTTGCAATCATAGGGTTTGCAGGCTTTGATTAGTTTGAGTTTGCCTTTGAAAGAAAAAAGCAAGCCATATTCATTAAGTTGAGGTTCCTTCTCTTGCCGAATCGTCCGCCGATCAAGGCCGGTGAAGAAATTCCCCATTGTTCACTAAGGGTCCCCAGTTCTATCCACTCCCCATACCTGAGAGACCCAGCATCATATGCTGTAATCCTTATCGAAATCGGGTTACAGCAAAGAATCCAAGCTTATGCCCAGAAGAGAAGAAAGAATCTGTAAAGCGGAAATGACACTGAGTCTAGAATCTCCCTAGCCATGGCTGATCCAGCTCCTATCTTCTAATGCATTATTTCGTGGATCGAGCCCCCTCGCATCGGTTGTTGAAGTTTATGCTGATGCGCATCTCCCCTGCTGTGTTCTTCTAAGTCGTTTTGGAACTCCTTTCTTCTAAGGCGGATCCAAGCTTCGCCTTTACTCTTGACCTGCTACCGGCAGAGAAAAAGCTTGCTAGACAGGTACCGAAAGGGCGAGTTCTAGGTCCATGTCGGATTACGGGAAAGGCTCACCCCCTTTCAGTTGTGTCCGCATAAAAGAAGCGATAGAGTAGCAGACTTCACAAATGAATGTACGACAAGGAAAGTATGGAATATTAGCTAGTTTAGTGCCAATAAATTGCCTTTATAATTGATAATGGTGTACTACAAGGGAATTAGAACTTATAAGTGATAATGGTGTACTACAAGGGAATTTATTCAATATACTCCACGGATAGAGGAATACATAGAGTTGAACATAGTAAAGTACGAAATTAAAAGATTTTCGATTGGCTGCTTTGTATTCAGTCTGTTGTTATTCCAGACTAGAAATAGAACTCAGAAAGCTTCACCTTGACGAGTCTGTAGCTCTTTTGGGAAGAGGATTAGGCTAGTAAGTTTCGAGAACTATAGTACGTCTTTGGACAGAAGCAAGTAGTCCTCAAGGAGATGACCCGGGGACCGCGAAAACAAGTTCACTTGACTAAGGGGGCTTTATACTTGAAGTATGTGAGAGTAAAATAGAGGAAGGGAATGAGAGAGTGTACCAACCAATCTAAGGGCGAAGAGCCACACTCCTCGAAGAAGATGGAAACTACAGAAAGATACTTAATGAAGTTGGTAGTAAGCCGCCATCCATCCAGGAGATAAGCAAGCTACCTTTCTTTGATCCACCTTCCGGTGTAGGAAATCGAATAAAGCCTATTATTAATCCTCAAATGAAATAGAGAAAAAAAAAAGGAGAATGACTAAATGAAGGAGGAAGCACTACAGTAATACAGTTATGAGACAGATACAAAAAAGATTTGTATAGATAGATAAGGCAGATGAAGTGCAAAATGGATGGAAGTCTGAGCGGTTCAAAGAGTCAGTCTTGAAAATCAAAGTTTTGATAGGAATACCGATCTCCATCCGAGAATTCTTTTAGACACCTTCTTTGATTATTCCCCGAAGCACATCGATCAAGAGAATCGTACGGTTGTATGAAAGCATGTGCTATGGTTCGAATTCATAGTCAATCATATTTCTAGGGGAAGTTGACTATTGAATCCAATGCAAACGCACGAAATATAGTAAATATTGTAAAGGCAGATGTGTTAGGGTTGGTGCTCAAAGTGCCAATCAGGATCGTATTCATGTTCGATTCATGAATACGAACAATCCATTTTTCCATAATATTACTTATTTATGGTAATACTTCTTCTTACTTTTATATACATATTCAGTCTAATTACGATTATATTGAAACTAAATATGATTTAGTGATATGTATATATTAGACAAATACCCGATAATATATTTTGTAGTGTGCGATTACAAAGTAGTTTGTAATTGACATTGGGAAGTGACACTACTAGAAGTATATAATCAAATAAAGTTCCTGGTCAAGATTTACAAACACATGTCGGTTAGTAAAATCCGTTGAGATCAGTACACGTCGTATATTGAGACTTGGTCCGATGGTTTATCCCAATGAACCATGAGTCTGGGGAGACTCGTATAGACGTGTAGATATTTATAGTGGATAAACACTTAACGACTCATCGAAGATTTCCTAATAGATGGTACACCAACGTCAATAGGAATCTTCTCGGGTTGAGTGAGCATAGTGATCCTTAGACTTGAGATACCACTATGGATGTATGAGGTATCCTCCACACTTTGGTGGCAGTCAATCACCGATCTATTAAGATCATACCTATGTCTGGTCATTGGGTGTGTACTGATCCTCATGATATCATGTGCGTATCAAGATAGGATCAGTCATTTCTGTGTACAGAGCATAGGTATTCAATATGCAATTAGCAATCTATTAAATCCATGGGCCCGTGGTACACTGTAGAAGTTAGTGCTGAGTGTTATTAAGAGATTGCTAATAGAATCGTCGACGAGATTATACCTATAGAGATTTGACGTTTTATCTATATCTCTGGGATAATCCGGATACCTGTGACGGATGGATTATACGTATGTAATGACCTCGACCTGTATGATTCAGCGAGTTTATCTGTGGTCGTCATAATTTACGGGTGGGTAGATTATGGACACGAAATTGGATTTCGTGACGGATATGCCTGAATCTAGAGAGTCTCACTAATGAAACATACATGTAGAGTACCATGGAAATATTTATAAATAATACTGATTATTTATAAGTCGTTTAACGGTTAAACGATAATACATGCATTTGAGATCTTTCGGCCATTTATTAAATGTCAAATTGTGATATTTGACATTTATATTTAATATATGTATTTTGATTATTTAATGTAAATATAATATATATATTTAAGATATTTGTATTTAATTATTTGATTATTTAAATGTTAAATAATTAAAATGATTAAATAATAAATATCTTTTTACTTTATTAAAGTAAGTTAAATTGCACTTTTTAATTGGATCAATGACCAATTTTGATTGGTAAAAATGGTTTGATTTAATCGGTACAAGTTGTGACTTATATTAAATGGTTTAATGGATAAGTATCACAACTTTTATTAAATCATTTTCCATTTATTTATTGAAATAAAAATAAAAACACTTGGCTATTATTTTTCACCAATTTTTGGCCACATGCTAGAAAATATATAAGCCTTGGATTTCATTTTTTGTTTCATTATCCAAGAACCCTAAAATCAAATACAAAGTAAGGTTAAGAGAAAAAAAGAAGGAAAAGAAGAAAAGCTTGGAATCTTTGTATTTTTGTAAGTTTTTCTTTATTTTCTTCTTCATGAAAATTATTTCTATGACTCTAGGCTTCAATATGTGTAGCTTAGATCTTTATCTACTCCTTTGTGTTTTTATTTTGATGGTTGGGAACTTGGTAGAAAGATGAAAGTATGTATGTTAAAAAAAATTGCTTGAAATTAGTTTTTAAGCATTCTTTTAGCCATTTGATGGTGATGTTATCATTCTAGAGTTGCTTAGTCAGTCATAAATGACCTAGAATTGTTCTTGAGTTGTTTCATGGTGGTGAGACTTGTTTGGTGTAATAAGGATTGAATTAAAGTGTTGAATTTTATTAAGTTGGTGTTAATTACTCAATTGGACAATTTTGAGAAATTAGGGTTCATAACCCACTCCAAATTTGGTGCTTTTCATATATGTGTTACTTAATGATGTTTATATGATTCATATTAATTTTGGTGTTGATTGGACTTGATCTTGAATGGTTTTGAACCAATTTGGACTAAAGTGCAAATCTTGGAAACTTGAGGGACCTTTGGTAATTTTGGAAAATTTGTTTTCTTGAATTACAATTTTTATTTTGACATGTATGACGTGTATAAATTATTTTGTTAGTGATTGGGAATCACCTAATTATGTATTTGACAAATTAGGACTAAAATGATCAAAATATAAAGTTTATAGGCATTTTCGTAATTACTGAAAATCTAGAAATTTTTCATATTTCTGTTTTTAATGTATATTTGATGTACAAATCATTTTTGTTGTGATTGGAAATCACCTAAGGTTGTTTTGAACAACTTAGGACTAAAATGATGAAAATTGAAAGTTTTGGGATCTTATGGTAATTTACTGAAATTATGATTTCTGGGTTAAAAATTTCTGTTTTTGAGTATTTAGTGATTAAAATAAATAATTTTATTTTAATTACCCAAAAATAATTAAAGAAATGGGAAAATTTGATTTTCCCGCATTCCGCTGCGTAACCCGGGTATTTTGCCCAAAACCCCAACAAAAATGGTATCAGAGCAGGTCTGAACCTAAACACATGATATGAATATGCCTTTAAATTCAATGTTTAATTTGTCCTTACTTTATGCATGCTTGTATTTATTTAATTTGATTAAATTAAATATGTAACATCTTTGCGGAAAATCCCATTGTTAATAAGGTTTTAAAGTAATATGTATTGGATGCATATTTCTTGGTCCGTCTTGTCAATATGGTTTTTGGATATCTGTTCTATGGCTGCATTCGAGAAAGTTCCAAAGCAGTGAGGGTGTAGTTGATAGAAATTTATCCATACCGGATGTATATGTGATACTAGATAAATTCAAGCGAAAGCGGAAATCCTGAACGTGCTAAAGCTGTCAGGACTACGCAAGTATCTTGAATTTATCATTGATAAGTTTAACCTTGGTATGCCTCCTTGTGAACGTGCCAAAGCTGTCACAAAAAGAAACGACCAGGATCGGAACCTAGGAGTCACTAGTGAGTGATTGAAAATGAGTTGTCTACCTAATGAATATACGTAGGCGAGATAGTGCCAAAGCTGTGAGTCGAAATATATTCATGGGGTTCATCTCTCACTATAGAATTCAATTGAATCATTGAATTCCCGTTTTCTGTTGGGGATTACGATATTACGTAAAATAGTGGGAGGCACTGCTTGGTTTAAAATTCCATAACTAAAGCAGTGTGTAATATTATGAAAATTGATGCTTATGTTTCCTTTATTCTATTGTATCGATAGAATTAAAACTTCTAATCCACTGCATGCATATTATTTGCATATGTTTTCTGACTTTCCTTATGGTTGCAGATTTCTAGAATAGTTCTAGATTTAGAGTAGACTTGGATATTGTTAGATTAGTTAAAACTATCAGGAACTGTTGTTCCGATTTTCTTGAAAAATCAAGATGGTTAGTGACTTAGTTTTTAAGTCACAATAGGTAATCTAAATAGATATCTGATTTAGGATATAATTATCTAGAGAGAATAGTTTCTTATGCAGTCAGAATTGACATGAATTAGTTCATGTCTCGAGATTCTTGACTAGCATTAAGAAAACCCCATTAGGTATTTGTTTATCTGATAATGACGTTTCTTGGCTTTAGTGGCCTTTAGAGGTAATGTGTTTGACACAGTTTGCTAATCAATTATTTGCAATTGTTGTGAATAGTTGAAGGCAAGTTATAAAGCTAAAGAAAATAGATGCGTATAGTTGTGTATATGAAATATCGATTTTCACAATACGACAACTATAGGTATTAGATATCGGATCTCCCATCAAGTTATTTAAAATATTGTTCAATGATGGTTTTGATATTTGATATCAGAACTTGTGACTATTGGATAGTTACTTGCTCTTTATAAATAGTTATTACATATTTTAAAACGACTAGTACTGTCATTGATATAGAGATAAACATTAAGAAAAATATTCGGTTAACAAAATAACTTAGAACAGTATTTTATGAGATTTTATCACATAAGCATTAGATGCTTATTCTGTATGGTAAAGGATGGTCCGATACAAGATCACACCACATATCCTTATCCATTTAATGAATATTGTATTCAGGAAGTGATTAAATCTCATTTAACCAATGATCGTCATGGGACTACAGATTTATTAAACTAATATATTAGTGTAGGCACTATATTTTTGCATATAAGTCTCGATGATGAGTCTCACATGGAGACACTACCTCTTTAATTGTGGAAGTCGCAGGAAACGGACGTCGGAAGGGAATAGTCAAGAATTGACATTTCTGTTGGATTTAATTCGCTAGATCAGCTTCGGGTTCGCTTGTTGGACCTCTGTTTCAAAACACATCCTTAGCCCAAAACCCTACAAACTACACACCAAGCCCACACATCACCAAACCATACACCAAGCCCACCAAAAATGTATCAAATTCAAACCCTAAACATAAGACACCTCACGCCCCTTTAATCCAACAAGACAAAACCTAAATCAAATAACCATATAAGCCAAACAAGACACATCACAAACAAGACAAACCCATTAAATAAACCTAGCCCTCCACGTGAAACACCCACAAAAACAACAAAGCACCTTACGTCCAAAATCACAAACACACAAACAAATTCAACAAAGCACACCTCCCTTTTCAAAAAGCCAAGACCTAAAATAACAAAACAAATATTGCCTCCTAATAAATGGCCTCCTCCCACCAAATCAAACACAACACATCAAGCTTTCTCCAAGCAAACCCCACGTCATTTAACCAAGCAACCCCACGCCCATTGACAAACATTTCACATCTCACTTTCAACAATTAATCATCCACCAAACTTCAAAGAAAATAATCCTCCTAATTAATAACTTTCACTTATGATAGCCTACCCAATAAATGCCCCATCATTTGCCTATAAAAAGAAACCCTTAGCTCCCTTGAAACCCGGAGCACATATACAACACATAAGACTATTTTCCTCTCTAAGCACTCACGCATGAAGCCTCCCAAACTCCTCTCTATTTGTCGTGAACAAAGATCCCAAGATCCTCCCTCATTGCCACAAGAAAACTGGCCCTCCATTCACGCCCAGCAGCCCCCTAAAATCAGCCATCCATTTATGCCCAAAATACCCCTGGAACAAGCCTTCCATTCACGCCCAAAATAGCAACAAATCAGCCTTCTACTCAGTCCCACATCACCCAAGAAACTAGGCCCATTGTTCACGCCCAAAACACCAAGCACCCCCTCTCTCCCAGAATCCCACATCGCCCAAGAAACCCTTCACGTAAGCCTCTTGACCAGCCACACATGTGAGCAAACCTTCACGCTTAAACTGCCATTCACGTAGCCCTCAATACCCCACTCAAGCCACTCACATTACTACCTCCTTCTCGCCACAAATACTGCCCACAAGCAACTAAAGTCACGCCAAAATAAACACCCATAATGCAGCTCCAACTCACGCATTAAGCAAAATCTCACAGCACCCTTTTTGACTAGCCATACACTCACGCACAAGCCCTCTCAACTCTGCAACCTTTACTCACGAAAATCAGCCCAGTAATACCCACAAACTGTCCAAAAACTGCCTCTAAATACCGCAAATTCTGCCCAATGAAATCACACACTGTACCCGCAAAAAATGCACAGTTTTACCGCAATTTTACCCAATGAAACCCGCACACTGTACCCGCAAAACTGCCCAAAAAACTGCACCTAAAACCCGCAAAAACTGCACATAAAAAACAGCACATAAAACCCACAAACCGCAAACCAAAACAGCCCCGTATTATTGCAAAACAGTAAGCCAATACCGCAACCAGAAACCGCAGCGAAACGGAGTAAAAAACAGCAGCCTAAATAGCAAAACAGTGAAGGAAAACATTGAACCAGTAAACCGGAGGAGTTGCGGAGCATCAACCCTTCCGACAACCGAATACCACACTTTCGAGCGATGACAAAAGAGGTTAGACCTGAGGGCACCCCTTTTATTTATTATCCTTTATTTTTAGTTATTTTATTACTTTATTTCGCATTAGTATTGTGGATTGGTGTATGATGTGATTCCGGGTGAACGGAATATGTCTTCTCTCTTACGGTATATCGGATGGAAACCCGGACATAAATTCCGTAGCCGAATCCGAATGGACGGTATTGCAGTTTGCACTTGGGATACAATGCCACGTACCACTTGAGAGACACACATGTTTCGTTTCATTCAACCTTGTATTCAAGCATGATTAGGCCGTTAGTAGGTTATTTATTTTTTAAGTATGATTTAGTCTAGTACGTTATTTCTTTATGCATGATTTAGTTATTCTCTTTCGCAATAGGAGTTTAATTTACGTTATGTTTAGGTCGTTATTTATTTTTCATGTTTGATGATTCAACATGCTCATTGTGTGATATCGTATGTTTACCGTTATGAAGACTTATTTTTTAAAGCATGCAAACTTAGATGTAGGATTTATTTTTATGAATGCGAACTAGCTTTAGGTTACTCATGAACATGTATGTTGAGTATACTTGGTTAAAATTGTACAAATCCGTTCATTACAAGTGACATAAGTAAGGGACCATTCCGAACCCAACGGTTTGAGGTCTTCCCTTGCGAGGGGTGAGTGCGGCCTTAAATCATTTTCCGGTTCACATCGGGTGGCGACTCCACTATTCTCTGGTTTAGTCCCCTGTAGGCTACTCCGTACTCCCAACTAGGCCGCGAGCCTAGAACAGCGTCGCTGATTTCTGTGTTCTACAATTAGATGTATGTAGTTTCATGAATTAGAAATTACATTGGATAGTTTTCTTTACTCCGTAACTTAGTTATGAATTGTCATGACTTAGTTACGTGTTTCTAAAAGAACACATATTGAACGTCTTGAATGGTTCGGGAACTTTAATATGTTTCTGATGAAACACGGATAGAATATTTTGACTGGTTCAAAGATATTCGATTTGAAGTTTTGAAAAACTATATCATTAAAATTCATCGTGAGTTTTTGAATTGTCCAAAGATGTTTGATATGATCAAACATATGAATTATGGAAATTAGTTCTAAGGTTATTCAATAAATATGATTCTTACTCAATATTATTCTTCTATGCTTCCTTTATGATGGAATTGGTCAGTGGGAGAAATCGAATCTTATATGATTTGATTCGTCTGATATTGAGTGTTACCGAATTAGTTTCAATACTATTGGGATGTGCTCCAATAACACTATTCATCATTTTAATTAATGTTCCATAGGTTTCTACAGTTACTTATTTGATATGTATAGGTAGAAAATTCGAATCTTGAAAAGTTTGAGATTTGAATCTTTCTTTTGTATAATAGTTATATAATTAAAAGTACTTGTGCCTCGGAGGTACAAGCAAAAGTTTATCATTTACTCTATTTAATAGAATATTATATTTTTTTTGATGGAATATCTTTTCTACGATCTCGAGTAATAAAATTGTTTTATTACTTGGTGTGTAATATTAGATGTTAACAATTGTAGAAAAGACTTGACTTATTGAAGTTAATTGTGAGAGTGATAAAATATAAATGGAACTACGTAATTAATAAGATGAAAAGACCATAAGACATCTTACGTATAAGTCTAATAGGATGTCGGAATCATTTACAGAGTATTTGATATTTAATGAATCTGTTGTTTTCTTATTGAAGAAAATTATCTTATAACTTATAGTGGGAGCGATATTTGATATCGATTTCGAAAATCAGATTAGACCATATATCTAAGATTGTTCATAGCTTATTGCGATCAAGTTTTGAACTTGATTGATCTTTTGTTATGAATCGTTCATAAAATGTGTAAATTATTTGCCCAGCAAAAGAAAAATGAGCTTATTAAAGGTTTGACATTATAGTATGACATTGAGAAAGGTTATATTCAGCAATCTATCGTAGATTCTGAGGAAACTTGTCTCGAGTCGTACTAATTGAACAATTAAATATCTATTGGTTAATGTTGATATTAAACTCTATGTTTTAGCTAGGAATGCAAAGTGGCGTTCCTGAATAGTTTCTTCGAATAAGAGTTTCGTTGTGATTTCTTTGTTTGAAGAGTTCATTCTAGATTGGCCCTGGAGTTTGTATTCTGCTAAGATCACAGTTTGATATACTAGCTTATAGAGCCTATTATAGACTTAGATAAGCTTTCCGAAAATCTGTGTTTTCTAATTTTGATAACAGTCAGATTGTCTGATTTTATCAAAATATAGAAAATACATATACGTTAGTAGGGTAAGTGAGAGCGTACATATTTCTTTCTAGTGTTATATATCGTAATGACATTATCATTATTAATGTAATAATGAGATGTTAATGAGGTAAAAGATTTACCTAAGTCTTCTTTTCTCCGTGAAAGCAGTGGGAGTAGTCTTTGTTATATTCGATATAATGTTTTATATATATGATATAAAACTAAGAGACTTGTGAGATACACTCATTAGACGTGCATTAGATATTATCTAATATATGACACAACAAGACTATCTGTATGACAGTTAATGTAACTGTTTGACAGTTAGTATAACTGTTTGACAGTTAATATGTCTCTTATATATAGTATTAATCTTTCGTAAATGATGATTCATTTGTCGAAAGAGAAATTGATTAGAATATATAGTCAATCATATGATGATGGCATAATGAATACTATATTATATACGACTAAAAGACATCAATTTAATCGTAATTGGAACGAACTATTTTGATACGTTATAGACCATAGGATGTGTCTGAAACAAGTTCTTTGTTATCTTTGAGATATTAAGAACGAGTTTCTTATTCATGGAGAATATAGTCTGCAACCACGAGGGTCTGATTAGTTTGAGTCTAATTATGATGTTAGATGGTCTACATCATAAAAGAGTCAGAAAAGATACAGTGGGAGTGTCACGAATGATTCTACCGTGTAAGTGGAATTAATTGTAACTTATGAAGTATTGACTTATGAGGTTACAAAGTGACCTTATAAATTAGTAAGTTTTGATATTGGTGTTGTGCATGCGGTTGTCCGCATAGTATTTTGGACCTGATCCTTAATTACTTGGAAAAATCAGTAACTATAGCACAATATTGATATTGCATCTGAATCATATTGATGTAAAATTAGGTTATATAAAATATGAATGACGCTAGTTAAGGGAAACGTTTTTGGGTTTGTTGGACAAACTCAATATGTTATAGCAGACTTACTTATTGTTGCCTACCTCTTGAGTGAAAGGTCAGCTCTTAAGGACCATGCATATGTGATATATATTTAGATGTGTATATGATACCATGGATTAGCACTAGAGCAAGTGGGAGAAATTATTAGGGTTGGTGCTCAGAGTGCCAATTCAGATCGTATTCATGTCTGATTCATGAATACGAACAATCCATTTTCCATAATATTACTTATTTATGGTAATACTTCTTGCTTTTATATACATAGTCGATCCAATTACGATTAGATTGAAACTAAATATGATTTAGTGATATGTATATATTAGACAAAGACCCGATAATATATTTTGTAGTGCGCGGTTACAAAGTAGTTTGTAATTGACATTGGGAAGTGTCACTACTAGAAGTATATTATTAAATAAAGTTTCTGGTCAAGATTTACTAACACGGGTCGATTAGTAAGATCCGCTGAGACCAGTACACCTCGTATATCGAGACTTGGTCCGATGATTTATCCTAATGAACCATGAGTCTGGGGAGACTCATATAGACGTGTAGATGTTTATAGTGGATAAACACTGAATGAATCATCGAAGATTTCCTAAATATGGTACACCAACGTCAATAGGAATCTTCTCGGGTTGAGTGAGCATAATGATCCTTATACTTGAGATACCACTGTGGATGTATGATGTATCCTCCACACTTTGATGGCAGTCACGTCACCGATCTATTAAGATCAGACCTCCAACTGTTCGTTGGGTGTGGACTGATCCCCATGATATCATGTGCGTATCAAGATAGGATATGTCAGTTCTGTGTACAGAGCATAGGTATTCAATGTGCAATTAGCAATCTGTTAAATCCATGGGCTCGTGGTACACTGTAGAAGTTAGCGCTGAGTGTTATTAAGAGATTGCTAATAGAATCGTCGATGGGATTATACCTATAGAGATTTGACGTTTTATCTATATCTCTGGGATAATTCAGATACATGTGACGGATGGATTATACGTATGCAATGACCTCGACCTGTATGATTCAGCGAGTTTATCTGTGGTCATCATAATTTACGGGTGGGTAGATTATGGACACGAAATTGGATTTTGTGACGGATATGCCTGAATCTATAGAGTCTCACTAATGAAACATACTTGTAGAGCACTAGGGCAATATTTATAAATAATACTGATTATTTATAAGTCATTTAACGGTTAAACGATAATACATGCGTTTGAGATCTTTCGGCCATTTATTAAATGTCAAATTGTGATATTTCACATTTATATGTAATATATGTATTTTGATTATTTAATGTAAATATAATACATATATTTAAGATATTTGTATTTAATTATTTGATTATTTAAATGTTAAATAATTAAATTGATTAAATAATAAATATCTTTTTTACTTTATTAAAGTAAGTTAAATTGCACTTTTTAATTGGTTCAATTGGCTAATTTTGATTGGTATAAATGGTTTGATTTAATTGGTACAAGTTGTGATTTATATTAAATGGTTTAATGGATAACTATCACAACTTTTATTAAATCATTATCCATTTATTTATTGAAATAAAAATAAAAACACTTGGCTATTATTTTTCACCAATTTTTGGCCACATGCTAGAAAATATATAAGCCTTGGTTTTCATTTTTTGTTTCATTATCCAAGAACCCTAAAATCAAATATAAAGTAAGGTTAAGAGAAAAAGAGAAGGAAAAGAAGAAAAGCTTGGAATCTTTGTATTTTTGTAAGTTTTTCTTTACTTTCTTCTTCATGAAAAATGTTTTTATGACTCTAGGCTTCAATATGTTTAGCTTAGATCTTTCTCTACTCCTTTGTATTTGTATTTTGATGGTTGGGAACTTGGTAGAAAGATGAAAGCATGTATGTTAAAAAGATTGCTTGAAATTAGTTTTTAAGCACTCTTTTGGCTATTTGATGGTGATGTTGCCATTCTAGAGTTGCTTAGCCACTCATAAATGACCTAGAATTGTTCTTGAGTTGTTTCATGGTGGTGAGACGTATTTGGTGTAATAAGGATTGAATTAAAGTGTTGAATTTTATTAATTTGGTATTAATTGCCCAATTGGATAATTTTGAGAAACTAGGGTTCATAACCCACTCCAAATTTGGGGCTTTTCATATATGTTGATATTAATGATGTGTATATGATTCATATTAATTTTGGTGTTGATTGGACTTGATCTTGAATGATTTTTAACCAATTTGAACAAAAGTGCAAATCTTGGAAACTTGAGGGACCTCTCGACAATTTTGGAAAAATTGTTTTCTTGAATTACAATTTGTATTTTGACATGTATGACATGTATAAATCATTTTGGTAGTGATTGGGAATCACCTAATTATTTATTTTACAAATTAGGACTAAAATGATCAAAATGTAAAATTTATGGGCATTTCCATAATTACTGAAAATCTAGAAATTTTTCAAATTTCTGTTTTTAATGTATATTTGATGTACAAATTATTTTTGTTGTCATTGGAAATCACATAAGCTTGTTTTGAACAACTTATGACTAAAATGATGAAAATTGAAAGTTTTGGGGTCTTATGATAATTTACTGAAATTATGATTTCTGGGTTAAAAATTTCTATTTTTGAGTATTGAGTGATTAAAATAAATAAGTTTATTTTAATTACCCAATAAAAATTAAAGAAATGAGAAATTTTGATTTTCCCGCATTTCGCTGCGTAATCCTGGTATTTTGCCTAAAACCCCTACCAGATGTAGCCTGGGTTATAAACGGGACGGTACACAACTTGGTTTTGGAAGATATACTCAAAGAGCCTATGATGATTCAAGAATCCCAGCTAATTTTCCTATGGGTATCGATGTGCTTTGAAAGAAAAGAGTTAAGCCAAGCGTGGCAAGTCCAGTAGATACGGTCTGCTTTCTTTTTCCAATAACATCTAAGTCAAACAACTAGGCAAAGCGGTCAGGATTGAGTCATTTTATTGATTCAATTCCTTCGCCTAGGACTGATGATAAGAAATAGGATTTTTTTTTTCCTTTAAAGAAACGAAACTAAAGAAAGAAAGCTAACTCAATGAAACAAGCGAAGCGAGCAACAAGAGAAGATTGGTAGTAGAAGGTAACGAAATAGAAACTCAGAGAGAGATCAGAAGGTAAATTCAAAGAAGGCTGGACCCGGGTGACGCCTATTGTAGTGTAGCACCCGGGTTCGCACGAATCAGGCAGACTCTCACCCGTGCGCGTGTCTATTTCCCTTTAGGAGGTATCATCACAACGATTGATTCAGCCTTAATCATAGATGAAAATAGTTGTTAGGATTGACTTGGATCAGCCATTGGAAAATAAAGTATTTAATTCTTCTTTAGGGTGCCCCATGTTAGTTAAAGGCTCTCTCATCTAGTGCGCCTTCCTTCGTGTAGGTGGAAACCTTCTCTCGGTCGAGGCTAATGTGCATTAAATGCCTCAGCTATTTTGGATACTCTTTATGGCTTGTGAATGACTATTTTGGGTATGAAGATACTCATTTCCCCGAAATCTCAATGAGATAGGCATAATCTTTCTGAACTCTTGCACGGCACTAAAGCTCATCGAGAAAATTTACTTTTAAGCGAAAGCGAAATGAGATTTTATAAAATAGAATTCGAGTGCCTTTCTCAATGGGTCCTCAGGAAAGTGGTCAATCGAATAGTGCGATAGGTAGAGATATGGATTTAGGAAAAGGGGCTAGCGAGTCAAAGCCAAATCGCTGCATTTGAGATCAGCCAAAGAAAGTATATATTATGTATGTAACTCGATCTGGTAGGTATCGATTCAATCATTGCAATTACTATATATATGTCACTGTTAGCCATTTTTCATGCCCTAAGCTAGCAAAGACTCGGCCATCTTACGCCTGCGCTCCTCGCATCAGTCGGAATGAGTTGTCCATCCCATTACTCCTTCTTCCATCCGCCTCCGCTCTGGCATCTTAACCATTACCGCTTCTTGCTACCGAATCTGAGTGCGCCTTTGAGGTCTTCTTTCTTTTGTAGTTAGTTACGAGAAGCAGCACATAGAAAGGGTTGTTCAGGACAAAGCTCTAATCCCATAGGTGGGTCAGGCGGGAATCCAGCCAGTTCAAATCCAATAGCCAGTGCCTCACAACTAAAGATGAAAGGAAATACCACTCTTTAAGCTTAGAAAGCGTATTGTGAACTGTCAGTGGGGACAGAAGAAAGGGCTAAGAAAAAGGGCCTTTTTTCATGCTTCTGATTCGAATTGATTCTATCTTGACTGCCCTGAGAAAGCAAAGCGGGACTTTTAACATTGAATTTTCCTCTGACGAGCAGGATGTTCTTCGATCCCTATCCTCTTAGCCGCTTAGATCAATACCTACTGCCCCCGATGTGCAATCCCCAGTTTCTAAAAATGCCTACTCTCTTTTTTTCACCCGGAGACAGAGCCTCTTCTTGAAGACCCTTCCTAAGACAAGCTTACCTAATCGATTGAAACCTTCTATTTCTAGTTGAGCTATCTCACAATCTTCCTCTGTATAGCCCATACTTTCTGACCGGTTTCCCCTCTGGCTCCACCTACGGTCGATTCTCATGCGGCCCATACTTTTTGCCTTCCTTAAGTCCAGGATATGAAAACTCCAGTAAATAAAGCGATTGAGAGTGGATTTCCCTTACTCAACACTACGCCGATTACTGGCTCACTCTTTTTTCTCTATAATCTTTATCAACTATCCTAGCCATAGTTCTCTTAACCCTTAGGCTAAAATATTAAATAAAGAGATGAGAGTAAACCATTTTCGCATAGTCGAGCTCTTGCCCATTCTTTCGTGGGTATGTGAATGCTATATATTGACTTGAGTATTGAATGGAAGTGATTTAGGTACCTGAGAAAATCCTAACTTAAGCCTATCTCTTGCCGAAATTTATGGTTCAAAAGAAAGGGATGGGCGCGAGCCTACCACTGCTTATGGTTCGCTACTTATTTCTTAATCAATTCCTAGTTCCAGACGAATAAATCAGCTATCAAAGCTTGTCAATCTTGAAAGAGAATTCGGAAACTTTGGAATGGCCATCTTCATAGTAAGCATTAGGCAGGCGATAAGGAGGACGGTCTCTGTATTTGTTTCGTTCGATAGGACCAAGAAGAAGAAGGTTTGGCAAGTGACTGGTAATGCTGCTATAAGAGAAATAGTGCCTCAAGAATACATTTTGAGTGAGAAAGCACTAGTTTCCTAAGTACTACTGTACTGCTTTCCTCTCTTATTCCTAAAGCACTAGTTTTCCTCTCTTAATCCACAAGGTGCCGGCGCCACTGCTTTGTGGCCTGGCCCACTCTGTCTGTGAAATCTAGGTAAGGATTATATCGAGCATATCTGAAAAAGTATTGATCCTCGAGGAGCAGCAGATTCCCTTTTGGACATTTTTCTCTTTCTCCTTGCTACCTAGACCTTTTTCGACGGCTTGGTAACCATTAGTATTTACCGCCAATATCTCAGGCACCTAGTGCAAGATGTGTAAATCGGCAATGCTGGGTCGTATACGATTTGGAATAAAAGATAAGGATCAGATGGAGGGATTTATCAACCTTTATTTCTTTCACTTGAACACATAAGTGTGTTGTGATTCACCGATCACTTTTAGAGAAAATTGAAAAAACCAAATTCGTTCTATTACTATATAAGAATAGAGTACACAAAGTTTACAAATGAAATTTACCAAAAAACCTCTCTTTCTCTCTATGTTTACACTCTCTGGGATGGATAAAACATACTGCAAAGGCCAGTATTTATAGTGCAAGGCTTGCACAACTTTTCAACAAAGCTACAGTGACCACCACCTTTCACTGCTGATTTTGCTCCTGATTTTCTGGCAATCACCGAAAGATTGATTGGCTTCATTCTGCTTAGTCATCAAGGATGGCCTGCATCCATGTCTTATGCATGGCAGCTGGAATGGCAGGAAGCTTCCCTTTGAGATGTTTGCTGGATTCATAAAAATTCTCCCCCTCCAGCTGCATCTGAAACAATCGTCATCTGACAGCTATCCCGATTATGTCTCTGCACAACTCTAGCTTATCTCGAGTAACCACTTTCTTTAACATGTCCGCTGGATTCTCATCTGTATGGATCTTCACTAGTCTCAACAGTTTTTGATACGTCACTTCGTGTATCCAGTGATAGCGAATATCAATGTGTTTCGTCCGGGAACGATACATTGAGTTTTTGCTCAAGTCCAGAGCACTCTGACTGTCACAATGTATCTTATAATCTGTCTGCTTGATCCCTAACTCTTGGAGAAAACGCTTTAGCCATAACATTTCTTTTCCTGCCTCAGCTATGGCAATGTACTCAGCCTCTGTTGTGGATAATGCAATACACCTTTGCAATCTTGACTGCCATGACACAGCTCCCCCTACAAAAGTGTAGATGAATCCTGATGTAGATTTCCTACCATCAAGATCTTCTGCCATGTCTGAATCTGTATAGCCTTCCAAGATCGGATCAGCTCCCCCGGAACATGGACGAAACTTCGTTGTACACTTGAGGTACCTGAGAATCCATTTGACTGCCTTCCAGTGTTGCTTTCCAGAGTTAGAGAGAAAAAGGCTCACTACACCCACTGTGTGTGCAATATCTAGCCTGGTACATACCATTGCATACATTAGGCTTCCAACAGCTGAAGAATATGGTATTGCCGATATTTCCTCTATCACTTTCTTGGATGAGGGGCACGAACTCTTGCTCAGTTTGAAATGGTGCGCTAGCGGAACGCTGACTGGTTTGGCTTTCTGTATATCAAACCTTTTGATTACCCGTTCAATATACCTCTCATGTGAAAGCCATAACTTATTGTTCTGTCTGTCACGAACAATCTCCATTCCCAAAATATGTTGAGCTGGTCCTAAGTCTTTCATGTCGAAAGCCTTGGAGAGTTCCTTCTTCAGCTGGCTGATCTTCGCTGCTTCTTGTCCAACAATCAACATGTCATCTACATACAGTAGAAGAGCAATGAAATTTCCATCTGGAAACCTCTGAATGTATACACGCTGATCTGCTGCAGTTCTTTTGTAGCCTTGACCCACCATGAATGAGTCGAACTTCTTGTACCACTGCCTTGGTGCTTGCTTGAGCCCGTACAAGCTCTTTTTCAGCTTGCAAACAAGGTTTTCTTTTCCTGAAACCTTGAATCCTTCTGGCTGCTCCATGTAGATTTCTTCATTCAGATCACTATGAAGAAATGTTGTTTTGACATCCATCTGTTCAAGCTCCAAGTTCAATCTGGCTACCAATCCTAGGATGACTCGGATTGAAGCCATTTTTACCACTGGTGAAAAGATCTCATCAAAGTCAATTCCTTTTTTCTGTATGAATCCTTTGACAACTAGCCGAGATTTGTGTTTCACCACTTTCTCGCTGCCATCTTTCTTGAGCTTGAACACCCATTTGTTCTTCAGTGCCTTCATTCCATGTGGGAGCTTGACTATCTCATAAGTGTTGTTTTTCTGCAGAGATTTCATCTCATCCTGTATTGCGTGCAGCCATTTGTCTTTGTCTTTATGAGATACTGCTTCATTGAAGGGTTCTGGCTCCCCCTCGTCAGTAAGCAGAATGTATTCTGATCCTGAGTATCTGGCTGATGGAATCCAGCCTCTCTCAGATCTTCGTACTGTAGGTTCTGGCTGTCTGTTGTCATCCGGATATGTGGATGATCCTGAAGCCTCTGATGGAGCAGGCTGCAGCTCCATCTGCTCAACACCTACTTCCTCCTCTGGTTCTGCTTCTGGTATGTCTTGCACCCCATCATCATTTGTGGCACTGGTGTTGGTGCTGGGGTTGTGTCTGGATTTACATCGGCATTGTCGGCACTGGTTTTAGAAGGCATCTTGGGCTTTTCAATGTCTTCTATTGTCTGGTCTTCAAGAAACACTACATCTCTGCTTCTGATGACCTTCTTTTCCTTCGGGTCCCATAGCCTGTATCCAAATTCCTCATCTCCATAGCCTATGAAGATGCATGGAGTAGTCCTTGCATCGAGCTTCTGCCTGAGCTCCTTGGATACATGTGCAAATGCTAAACATCCTAATATTCTGAGGTAAGAATATGAGGGATTCTTACCAGACCACGCTTTCTCCGGAATCTTGAAGTTCAACGGTACAAATGGTGATCTGTTGATCAGGTAGCAGGCGGCACGAACAACTTCTCCCCATAATGGCTTTGGCAGCTTAGCCATGCTGATCATGCTTCTAACTTTCTCCATAATGGTACGGTTCATCCTTTCAGTGACACCATTGTGTTGTGGGGTGCGTGGAACAGTCCTCTCATGTCGAATGTTGTGGCTTTCACATTAGGCATCGAACTCCCTGGAAGTGTATTCACCTTCATTGTCTGTGCGAAAGCACTTCATTTTCTTCCATGTTTCACGCTCGACCATGGCATGGAACAGTTTGAAATAGTCCATGACGTGATCCTTTGATTTCAGAAAATATACACATACTTTCCGAGAAGCATCGTCAATGAAAGTCAGAAAATATTTATTACCGCCTAGTGAATTTACCTCCAAGGGACCACATACATCAGAGTACACCAGACTGAGTAACTCTGATTTCTTTGTAAAAGATAAATTGAAAGAGATTATGTGTTTCTTACCGAATAGACAGTGGTTATAAGGATCCAGAACAGCATTTTTGGAGACAGTGATCAGATCTTTCTTTGTCAAGGTAGACAAACCCCTTTCACTCATGTGACCGAGTCTCTGGTGCCACAGATTCTGAGAAGTCTCTCGTTCATCTACATTGAGGCTTTCTGCACAAATCTTCACATGAGTCTTGTATAAGGTTCCACAGATATGTCCTCGAGCGATGACCATGGCACCTTTTATCATCCTCCAAGTGCCATTGTTGAAGTGGCTAGCATAGCCCTGTTTGTCAATGGCCCCCTGAGAGTAAGTTGAGCCGAAGTTCTGGAACATTCTGACCTCCTTCAGGGTTATTGTATACCCTGCATTTGTCCGCAACTATATTCACCAATCATACTATCTGAGAAGAACTGGTATTCCCCATCTTCACTGCTCCAGTTCATTGCTTTGTATGTATGAAGAAAAATCCTGTGAGGAGTGACGTGGTAGGATGCTGCAGTTCTACCAACCCATTCGACATCTGAGTGCCGGTGTGAAGGACATGCTCTTCCTGGCCGGAGATATTATAGCTACATCTACCGTGTAACTACTGTGTATCAGCATCATCTTCTTCGGCCTGGTTATTGCCTGTGGCATGCTCTCGTTGCAGTTTCCAGTAATTTTTCTTTCAAGCGGCCTTCTTATGCCCACAATGAAGCACTTGTATGTCTTTTTCCCGTCATTGGATTTGCCCCTATTGTTGCTCTGCCCTTGTTGGAAAAATAACCAAGCCCCAAGATCAACAAGAACAAGCAAAATATATAAATACATGAATGAATAAATTGAAGTATGGCGGAATCATACTCACAATACTTGAAAATGGATGCTTAGATGATGCGAAACTCCTCCCTTGTGCAGTGAAGCTCTCGGCCAAGAAGAAAAGAGGGACTCCAAGTCGAGTTTGATCCTTCCAAGCTCAAGGATTAGTTTCCCATATCACCTATGTATGATCCCTTGAAGGTGCTAGCCTTTGTTGTGATTTTGAATGCACAACTTCTTCAAATCTTGCCACAAAAATTGAAGAAAGGAGAGCCAAAAACTGCTTGCAGTTTCGGCAATGTGAGAGAGAAAAGTTGAATGATTTTTGTTACAAAAAATCAATTTATATTTATGCCATAATATTATTAAATTAATAATAAACTTATGACACAAATCATGCAATGGCTTAGAGTGTCAAACACTCAATTTCCATGCAAAACCATTGAGTGCATTGTACACTATCTCCATGCAATGCATTAGAATTAAATAATGCATAATATGACATGTGTCATGTGGGCCCCACACGTTTCCAAATGAAAGTGGGCCCACGTGCACTCACGCGTTCGGGTTCGATATTTCCGAAATACCGAACTTACGTCGCGACGTTAATTAAATCGAATTTAAATAAATAATTGCGCCTAGCGAAATTATTATTTACGTCGCTAACGAATTAATTCTAAATTAACTCGTTTGCCCGAATTAAAATCTAATTTTAATTTCGCGTCGAAATCGAATTTCGATTATTATATCGAATATAATAATTTTACGATTAATTCCAAATTAATCGTTCTCTCTCTATGTATAGTACTTTATCCAAGATAAAGTCTCTCCGTAATTAATCCAAGATTAATCGAGTTTGAATCATACGTCATTGGTGAATCTTCGGGAAGCGACCCAAGAGATCTCTGGATATGTTGGCAGTAAATACGGCCGTCAGATTATCTGAATACGTACGTACCAAGTACTACGTTTTTACCGATTTACAAGACAAGGTTAGCCTCTAGCAAAACGCCATGCCTACCCAATTCTCCAGAAATATTCTTATTGGAATATAAGATCTATAACAGGCGTAGTATACCGTAGTATAGTGTATATCGAACCAGTATCGGATGATCACATGTAAGGCCTGGGGCTGGAGATGTGTCTGCCCCGTACGATACACATATCGGACATCAAGCAACCAGTCTCTTTGAATCGGATAATCCTGACCTAGTCATATTATCCCGATGGTTGCAACCATTATAGAGTACTAGTTCTGTATCCCTCGCGATCATCATCTCCATATGTCTGAAGTGATACTTCCATCTTGACATCACACCCAATACACTACGATTCTCGATAAATCCAGAAGAGGTGTACACAGAACCCGTTAAAGCCCTGGACCACCAAAACTAAAGTTTACCGATTGTCGTAAGTACTAGCGATGCAAGTCTCAGGTTAAGATCATATGCACCTACCCTGAAGCGGACTCCCATAGACACGCAGACATACTACCAATGGGATTCCGCGGGGTCTATCCAGAGCGAAGCTGTTTTCCGTACCATCGGTAAAACACAACCTCCTACCGCACTTGCATAAGTATCCTATACTTAAATATATGAGAACTATGCCGTTGTGCCCTCACAACATGCACAAGTGCAGTACTAGTCTATTCCGCATTATCGATGTCCAATCTCGATAATACTACGACTAGGGATATTTAATGATTAAACCTTTATGGATTGATACCGTCTCATATCATCACAATCCGGAACTAATCATAGGGACTCTTACCATTTATATCAAAGTAAATAAATTACAAAACGGTAAAAGGCAATTTCATTACTACATAGTTAATTTTGTACAATAATACAATATCATTTACAAAATAGTGACGCTATGGGTCATAACTGTCTAACAATCTCCCACTTGGCCTATAGCCAGTCACTCAAGCATCTAATACCTGAACTATGTATGTGTCGCTCAAACTTTCCCGAGGAATTATTTTCGTCAGCGGATCTGCAATGTTGTCCTCTGATGCGATCTTTTCGATCTTCACATCGCCACGATGTATGATCTCTCGAATCAGATGGAATCGTCGAAGAACATGTTTGGATCGTTGATGAGACCTTGGTTCCTTAGCCTGCGCTATGGCCCGCTATTGTCACAATACAATAAAACGGGCTCAGCTGCTAATGGAACTACTCCTAATCCAACTAGGAATTTTCGGATCCAAACCGCTTCCTTTGCTGCTTCAGCTGCTGCAATGTACTCCGCTTCAGTTGTTGAATCGGCAACAGTATCTTGCTTGGAAGATTTCCAGCTCACTGCTCCGTTATTCAAGCAAAATATGTACCCGGTTTGCGACTTGAAGTCGTCTCTGTCGGTTTGGAAACTTGCATCGGTATACCCAGATACCTCAAGTTCTCCATCTCCATAGATTAAGAAAACATCCTTAGTTCTCTTAAGATACCTAAGGATACTCTTAACCGCCATCCAGTGATCCTTTCCTGGATCGGCCTGATATCGACTACACATGCTCAAAGCATAGGACACATCAGGTCGTGTACATATCATGGCATACATGATCGATCCAACTGCCGAGGCGAACGGAGTCCGACTCATGTTGTCTCTCTCATCTTGTGTTTAGGACACATGTCCCTAGATAGATAGACGCCATGTGATGTTGGCAACAGTCCCCTCTTGGACTGATCCATGTTGAATCTCTTCAACACTTTATCAATATATGTACTCTGGGAGAGTCCAAGTAGCCTTCTAGATCTATCCCTGTAGATCTTTATTCCTAGAATAAAAGCTGCTTCTCCCAGATCTTTCATGGAGAATTTCAATGAAAGCCAAGCTTTCACCGACGTTAACATGGGAATGTCATTGCCTATAAGCAATACATCGTCGACATAAAGGACAATAAAAGTCAGTGCACTCCCACTAACCTTCTTATATACACAAGGATCATCTACGTTTTGAATGAAATCATATTCTTTTATGACCTCATCAAAACGTTGGTTCCATGACCTCGATGCTTGCTTCAGTCCATAAATGGACCGATTTAACTTACAAACCTTGTTTGCAAGTCTTGGTGCGATAAAACCGTCAGGTTGTTGCATATAAACATCCTCCAACAGGTTTCCGTTAAGGAAAGCGGTTTTAACGTCCATCTGCCATATTTCGTAATCGTAATATGCAGCTATCGCAAGCATTATCCGAATGGATTTAATCATGGCAACGGGTGAGAAAGTTTCGTCATAATCAACTCCAAGTTGTTGACGATACCCCTTCGCTACGAGCCTAGCTTTGTACGTTTGTACGTTGCCATCCATGTCGGTCTTCTTCTTGAAGACCCATTTGCATCCAATAGGCTTTACGCCTTCTGGTGCATCAACTAGTGTCCAAACTTGGTTGGTATACATGGAATCCATTTCGGCCTTCATGGCCTCTTGCCATAAAGTGGATTCGATACCTTGTATCGCTTCCTCATACGTAGCCGGTTCAGTATCCTCAATAAGATTAATATCTACATGAGGTGAGATCAGGAATCCATACCTCTCAGGTATTACCCTGACTCTCTCCGACCTACGTAGTCCTTGTGTAATTGAAGATTGTGGTTCAGTCTCATCCTGGATGGACTGTTCATGTTCCGTTCTCGATTCATTGCCAGGAACAGTATCACTACGACTTTCATCGAGTTCTACTTTCCTCCCACTAAACACTGCATTTAGGAATTCCTTCTCAAGGAAAACCGCATGTAGAGCAACAAATACTTTGTTCTCTTGTGGGTAATAGAAGTAATATCCTTTGGTTTCCCTAGGATATCCAACAAATAGGCATTTATCTGATTTGGGTTCAAGTTTGGTACCTTCCAAACGTTTGACGTATGCCCAGCAACCCCAAATCTTCAGGAATGAGAAACCTGGTTTCTTTCCTGTCCATATCTCATACGGAGTCTGTTCAACAGACTTTGACGGATTATAAGGTAGCTGCAGTGCGAACTATCATGCGACCATTTACCATGTCAAGCAAGGTACGGTTTCTCCGTTCAGACACACCATTTAATTGTGGTGTTCCAGGAGGAGTCCATTGTGAAAGAATACCATATTCTTTCAAGTAATCTTGAAACTCATTACTTAAGTATTCGCCACCACGGTCCGACCGTAATGTCTTAATACTCTTGCCTGTTTGTTTTTCAACTTCGTGTCGAAACTCTTTGAATTTCTCAAAAGTTTCCGACTTGTGCATCATTAGATACACATAACCATAACGCGATGCATCATCCGTAAAGGTTACGAAGTATCGATATCCACCTCTAGCCTGGCTAGACATGGGCCCACAAACGTCACTATGAACGAGGGCTAACAGTTCAGTGGCGCGTTCACCTTTACCACTAAAAGGTGATTTAGGCATTTTGCCTAATAAACAAGATTCGCAGACGTCATATGAATTTGGATCAAATCCGTCCAAGTACCCACTCTTCGAAAGTGTGGATATGCGAGTCTTGTTGATGTGTCCCAGACGACAATGCCACAAATAAGTTTCTTCCTTTGGATTACTCATTTTGAGCCTTTTGTTTGTTATTTTACGTTTTGGAGATTTATTTATATTCAAAATATAAAGACCATTATTTGCATCGGCAGTGCAAATTTCTGCATCATCTTTATATAAATAACACCTGGTGTTTTAAATACAAAAGTGTACCCATACTGGGTTAACAAAGATACAGAAATAATATTCCTAGTTAAACTAGGAACAAAATAACAGTCATTTAGTTTAAGTACATGCCCCGAGGGCAGTTCCAAAACAAAAGTGCCTACGGCCAAAACAGCAACAGAAGTTCCATTTCCAACTCGTAGATCTACCTCCCCCGAAGCCAGTCTCCTGCTATCATGCAGATCCTGCACATCAGTACAAATATGAGAACCACAGCCAGAATCAAAAATCCAATTTTTATTAAGACTAGAAGTAGTCATATTTATCTCAATAACAAACATACCTGAGGCCGGTGCCTTGCCCGCCTGTATGTCCTCCTTGTGTCCCTTGTTCATGCGGCAGTCACGCTTCCAGTGACCTTTCTTGCCGCATTTCAGGCAAACATCTTGAGACTTGTCCCTTGGCTTCCCAGAAGCCTTTGTTGACTTGGCCTTGCCTTTGTTTCTATGCTTTTTCTTCTTAACACCCCCAGTTGCCTTGAGCCCAGCTTTCGGCGTTTGAGATGTTGATGCAAAGTGCGCCTCGCGCTTGTTGCCTTTCAGAAGCTCTTTCTCTGACTCCTTGAGAATCGATAATAACTCTCCAAGAGTATCATCCGAATTCATCAATTTGTAGTTGATGACAATCTGTTTCCAAGTATCGGGTAGTGACTGTAGAAGTACATCTATAGACAGCTCAGCCTCCAAGACTATACCCATATTAGCCAATTCATCAATATCGGCTATCATTTGAGTCCCATGGACCTCAACAGAACTACCATCAGTCATACGGGAGCGAAAGATTTTCTTCACTAACTCGTACCTCGCCATCCGCTTATTAGTGCGGTGAAGATCTTGCAATCTTGCCATCATATTATAAGGATCCAAGTCCCTATTCTGGCGGCGAAAGTGTTGAGTCATTGAAGCAAGCATGATCGACTGAGCCGTGTCACAATCATCACTGTGAGTTTTCCATAACTCCAGCTCAAGTGGCTCAGTGGGCTTAGGCCCGAGAGGTTTTTGTATCGTATACAGTATCCTCTCCGCCCCAAGGACTATCCTTAGGTTCATTTCCCAGTCGGCGAAGTTGGTGCCCTTGAACACATTATCACCCATGATTATGTCACGGACATTTCCTTTGTTTGCCATCTTAACTACGATAATCTAATTATCTAGTTAACGATATGTGGGTACAGTCAAACTGTTACATAAAAAAAATAACATTGTATTAGTCCAACTAATGTGTAAATATTGACGAAATAAGTTGTGTAAGCGCGTAAAGCTAAGTATCTGAACGATAATTGCAAATTCAATACTAGCCTCCCACTATTTTCTGCAAGTCTCTAACCCTCTGTTGAGTACTCGGGAAATCCAATTTCCTAGTGGGCTAGGATCCCGTTAAATAACACACAACCTTGACTTTGGCCAACAAATTGTATGATATTTAACTAGGTAGATCTCGAAGATCAATTGGATCCCATCCAATTCCTAGATCCGGTAGGTGGACATCTAAGTCCGAAACATATACATATGTCAATGCATCCAATACATTTTCCTAACCATTTCCTCTGAATCAACTAAGCCTTGGCTTTGGCACAACAAACCTAATGATTCCAGTTAAGCGGGACCCATTGACGAGGAAAGTTTCGTAATCAATGTCGATGGACAAGAAGTGATCTTGACTTTGGCCAACAAATCACAACTTGGACAGGACACCGATGTGGAACAAAACTCTCATGATTCAAACACATCCTCAATTGACAAAGGTCTTGACTTTGGCCAACAAACCAATGCCAATTTCGGATCTTGAGAAAGAATCATTCAACGGAAGGAAAATCGCTTAATATTGTTTGAGGGATTTTTCGCGTAATTGGCAACCAATTAATTTATCTTTGTTAGGTCTCATCATCATACACCCTTAAGCATGCTTCTAAAACATCATAAAGCGCGTAAAGTAAAGTAATAGCGATATACGGATGGATATGAACAACAACTTGTTCCTAGAAACAAATCACTCCCTTTCCTCTCCCCGCTAGCACTATTCTACTCTTACCCAATTACATAATACAATAAGAGAAACCTCATTTACATTGAGGGGAATTAGGTGAGAAGAGAATACAAAGAGACAATAAGAGAAAGGCTGGACACGCAGGTCCAATTTATAAATTCTAAATTTACAATAATTTCTAAAATTACCCTTCCCTTCTAATATCCATCCGATATACACTATTCATACATCACATCCACATTCATTCATTCAAGGCATGTTATACAACCAATCAAATCCAATTAATTAGTCTTTAATTAGGTGACAATACAATGTTCAAACAATTGTTTGCATTTGCGCGAGTCCAACTCAATTTGAGAATAAATACTTATAGTATGAATTCACGAATTATATCGAACTACTCGTTAAATCCAATTTAAGTCGTATTCAATACTAATCCTATTATTTAATTCTAAATTAAATATTTACACTTTTATTGTGCTTTTATAACTTAGATTCCAAATCTAATACAATCGGGTCTCAAAGCCCAACTAACATCTAATGTCCGTTTAATTAAAGTCCGATGGGCTTTCAATTGATTTCTTTAGGCTTGGGTTTGGTCAATGTATGGGTCAAACCCAATTACCAAGCCCAATAAGGAATCACCCTCATATGCCATAAAATCAATATCAAGCCCATAAGGCCCAATTAAACATAAAAGCCCATTTATTACATTTGGGCTTAAATGGTGTGATTTAGGCCCATTTTGGATCCAATCCAAATGGTCCAAATCTACTTGGCCCAACCAAGCCCATTATGTCCAAATATAATAGTTTTAGGCCCAATTCAAAATTAAGCCCAACTAACCAAATTTTAAAATTCCAAATTTTATAACTTAATTAATTAAAGTGTATTATCATGATTAATCCTTTAAATCAATATTCCCAAAATATCAAATTAATCCATTAATCATATTTTTATCTTAAATATATGTCCAACATTATTTAATCAAAAAATCAAGTCCCTAATCCTCCATCAAGCATTCGGCCAAGGTGATTAAAATGGTTCCGATTTCGTTTTCAATCCAATCGAGTTACAAATCATCATTCCATATTGTTTCAAGTCATCTAATGTCTTAAAATTAAAAAATCATCTAGTCCATATGCTTGCATGTATTCGGCCAAGCCTCATTTGGGTTGGAAAAATAATCCAATTTATTTTCCATGAAATTGATGATGTATAATCTAAATAACATACATCTAAGCATATTTAATCAAGCAAACTCATCAAATCATGCTTCATACAATTTTCCCAAATAACATCCTAATATATTTGCATGCTCTTTAAGCTCAATGATACCATTGTTGGAAAAATAACCAAGCCCCAAGATCAACAAGAACAAGCAAAATATATAAATACATGAATGAATAAATTGAAGTATGGCGGAATCATACTCACAATACTTGAAAATGGATGCTTAGATGATGCGAAAACTCCTCCCTTGTGCAGTGAAGCTCTCGGCCAAGAAGAAAAGAGGGACTCCAAGTCGAGTTTGATCCTTCCAAGCTCAAGGATTAGTTTCCCATATCACCTATGTATGATCCCTTGAAGGTGCTAGCCTTTGTTGTGATTTTGAATGCACAACTTCTTCAAATCTTGCCACAAAAATTGAAGAAAGGAGAGCCAAAAACTGCTTGCAAGTTTCGGCAATGTGAGAGAGAAAAGTTGAATGATTTTGTTACAAAAAATCAATTTATATTTATGCCATAATATTTATTAAATTAATAATAAACTTATGACACAAATCATGCAATGGCTTAGAGTGTCAAACACTCAATTTCCATGCAAAACCATTGAGTGCATTGTACACTATCTCCATGCAATGCATTAGAATTAAATAATGCATAATATGACATGTGTCATGTGGGCCCCACACGTTTCCAAATGAAAGTGGGCCCACGTGCACTCACGCGTTCGGGTTCGATATTTCCGAAATACCGAACTTACGTCGCGACGTTAATTAAATCGAATTTAAATAAATAATTGCGCCTAGCGAAATTATTATTTACGTCGCTAACGAATTAATTCTAAATTAACTCGTTTGCCCGAATTAAAATCTAATTTTAATTTCGCGTCGAAATCGAATTTCGATTATTATATCGAATATAATAATTTTACGATTAATTCCAAATTAATCGTTCTCTCTCTATGTATAGTACTTTATCCAAGATAAAGTCTCTCCGTAATTAATCCAAGATTAATCGAGTTTGAATCATACGTCATTGGTGAATCTTCGGGAAGCGACCCAAGAGATCTCTGGATATGTTGGCAGTAAATACGGCCGTCAGATTATCTGAATACGTACGTACCAAGTACTACTTTTTTACCGATTTACAAGACAAGGTTAGCCTCTAGCAAAACGCCATGCCTACCCAATTCTCCAGAAATATTCTTATTGGAATATAAGATCTATAACAGGCGTAGTATACCGTAGTATAGTGTATATCGAACCAGTATCGGATGATCACATGTAAGGCCTGGGGCTGGAGATGTGTCTGCCCCGTACGATACACATATCGGACATCAAGCAACCAGTCTCTTTGAATCGGATAATCCTGACCTAGTCATATTATCCCGATGGTTGCAACCATTATAGAGTACTAGTTCTGTATCCCTCGCGATCATCATCTCCATATGTCTGAAGTGATACTTCCATCTTGACATCACACCCAATACACTACGATTCTCGATAAATCCAGAAGAGGTGTACACAGAACCCGTTAAAGCCCTGGACCACCAAAACTAAAGTTTACCGATTGTCGTAAGTACTAGCGATGCAAGTCTCAGGTTAAGATCATATGCACCTACCCTGAAGCGGACTCCCATAGACACGCAGACATACTACCAATGGGATTCGCGCGGGGTCTATCCAGAGCGAAGCTGTTTTCCGTACCATCGGTAAAACACAACCTCCTACCGCACTTGCATAAGTATCCTATACTTAAATATATGAGAACTATGCCGTTGTGCCCTCACAACATGCACAAGTGCAGTAGTACTAGTCTATTCCGCATTATCGATGTCCAATCTCGATAATACTACGACTAGGGATATTTAATGATTAAACCTTTATGGATTGATACCGTCTCATATCATCACAATCCGGAACTAATCATAGGGACTCTTACCATTTATATCAAAGTAAATAAATTACAAAACGGTAAAAGGCAATTTCATTACTACATAGTTAATTTTATACAATAATACAATATCATTTACAAAATAGTGACGCTATGGGTCATAACTGTCTAACATGCCTCTCCTCCAACCTTGATGTTCATGTTGTCTCCCGGTGCTCGAGAAAAGGGCTCTGTTGATCTGAGCCCACGTCTTTTCTTCTAGCTTTCTTCATTTGACAGGCATCATTTACCATAGGCATGATAAGTTTTCCTAATGGAGCTGAGTTGCTGAGGAGTTAACCACCAGAGTCTCCCAATATCAGGGAAGAGAACTGAGTAGCAAGATGGCTTGAAACTTCGTTGCATGTGCATGTCTACTGCAGACAACTGGTTCACCAGGCTTTGGAACTCGTTGGTGTCTGCAACGGAAGTTTTCAACTGGTAGCTTCAGGTTCACCAAAACGCCTCATGATAAGGCTTTATTACGAGTTTTTGGCCTGGAACATGTCTCCAATTTCCTCCACATTCATAAGCATATGTTCATGTCTACATGGTGGAAGACATTTATGGCCGATCCATTGCCTAATCTGAACAAAAGTTCTGTTGTGAGTTTATCCAATCATACTCCTTAACGACTCTGGTTTCTCTCCCTTCAACTCGATGACATCAAACAGATATTGCAATACAAAAAATCTATCATCCGACGTCTCCAGAGGGAGTAGGTAATTGTTGCAGCCAGTTTAATCATTGCACCAGAATGGGAATCTTCCATTCTATTTTAAGTTTTAAAGTGTAAAATGAAAATACACTAAAATCAGGGCTGATTTCACAAATGGAGGTCACCGTTGCGCCCGGAACGGCGAAAATGGTGGGGAATAGACACTCGTTGGTCTAAATCCGACACATAGGGCTGATTGAAAATTCCTAAAAGTTCTGGGAAAAAACTATAAATTTCAAAACTTCAGGGGGCTAAATGAAATTTACCAGGCTGCTGACGTGGCGCTACATGGCAGAGCTGACGTGGCAAGTGGGACCGGCTTGTGCTGATGTGGCGGACAATGGCGGCTGACGTGACAGGTTCGCTGATGTGGCACTGACTGGGCACTGACTATGTGCTGACTGTTGGACAGTTATGACCCATAGCGTCACTATTTGTACAGATCATGGTGTTGTTGTACAAATTAACTATGTGACAAAGGATATTGCTCTCTTATCATTTGTGATTAGATCACCAAGATGTATAAATGATAGGAGGTCCATATGATTAGTTCCTGGATTAAGATGATATGAGACAGTATCAATCCACGAAGGATTAATAATTAAATATCCCTAGTCAGAGTATTATCGAGATTGGTCATCGATAATGCGCAAAAGACTAGTATTACACTTGTGCGCGTTGTGAGGGCATAACGACATAGTTCTCATATATTTGGGTATAGGATACCCATGCAAGTGTAGTAGGAGGTTGTGTTTTACCGATGGTACGGGAAACAGCTTCGCTCTGGATAGACCCCTCGGAATTCCATTGGTAGTATGACTATGTGTCTATGGAAGTCCGAATCAGGGTAGGTATATTTGGTCTTAACCTGAGACTTGCACCGCTAATACTTGCGACAATCAAATAGCTTTGGTTTTAGGTTGTCCAAGATTTTAACAGGTTCTGTGTACGCCTCTGCTGGGTATATTGAGAATCGTAGTGTGTTGGGTGTGATGTCAATACGGAAGTATCACTCCAGTCATAGTGGAGATGATGGTCACGTAGGATACGGAATTGGTTCTCTTATGTACTGCAGTCATCGGGATAAAATGACTATGTCATGTTTATCCGATATAGAGACTAGTTACCAGAGATCCGATATGTGCTTCGTACGGGGCAGACACAATTCCTGCCTCAGACCTTGCACGTGACATCCGATGTTGGAACAAAATACGCAATACTACGTATATTACGCCTGATATAGATCACATATTCCTGTAAGGATATTTATGGAGAATCAGGTAGGCATGGCGCTTTGCTAGAAGCTAACCTTTTCTTGTAAATCGGTAAAAATGTAGTACTAGGTACGTACGTATTCGGATATTCCGACGACCGAATTTACTGCCAACATATCGGGGGATCTCATGGGTCGCTTCCCAAAGATTCACCGATGACGTATGACTCACACATTATTAATATGGATTAATTAATGTAGAGAGAAAATTAATCTGGGATTAATTGCGAAGTTATTTTATCTGGGATAATATATTAATAAAATAGAGAAAACGATTAATTTGGAATTAATCGATAAAATAATATATTCGATATATTATACGAAATTAGATTTCGACGCGAAATTGAAATTAGATTTTAATTTGGGCGAACGAGTTAATTTAGAATTAATTCGTTAGCGATGTGAATAGTGATTTCGCTAGGCATAATCATTTAATTGCGTCGCAATGGAAAATTCGTTAATTTGGAATTAGTGAACTCGAGCCCGGGAGTGTTTGCTAGCGCATTCGCATTTCAAATTCGAGTGCGGCCCGTAAGTCACATCAAGCGTCAAATCATTAGTCACATCAAGAGTCAAATCACATGTCACTTTGAGTGATGTGACAATTTGATTGATTGATGTAGTAGTTGTGGGCTTTAAATGGTTTGACTTTTGAAGCCAAATTTGGTAAATCAATTTATTGATTTTTGGAAAATCAAATAAATGTGTATTCGATACACTTTTTGCCAACAACCAAAATTAACTCACTCTCTCTTTCTTCCTCTCCCTCTCACGCCCAAATGGCAGTTTATTCTCTTCTGTTTTCTGGTTTCTGCCGTGAATGGAAGTAGAAGCAAGATGGTGTTTTTGTGGCAAAATCACCAAGAGCTAGCACTCAAAAGAGAACATACAAAGGTGATAGGGAAACCCACTTGTGAGCTTGGAATCACCAAATGAAGCTTGGAGCTTGGAGCACACTTGGAGATGGGCGAATTTTAGGAGCCAAAAACTTGAAACTGCCGTGAGCCTTGGAGGACTTCAAAGGGCTTAAAAAAAAAATTTCTTCACTGCATCGCCTCAACCGATCGATGTAAGTATTCCGCAACTTCCTCGATTTATTCACATGTTGTTTCTTGCTTGTTATTCGATCCTTGGGACCTTAGATTTTCCCAACAATTGGTATCAGAGCGAGTAAAAGCATGAAACTTGAATTTATGGTTAAAAAATGGTAAAAATGTATTTGAGCATGATTTGATGAAATTGGATGATTGAGTATGCTTAAATGTTGTTTAATTGTAGTTTGATTGGATCAATTTCATGAAAAGTTGTTTGGAACAATTTTCCCCAAAATCTTTGGCTTGGCCGAGAATGATATAAGCCCCTAATGTCTTGGAATTTTTGATTTTTGATTCATTGGATGACTTGAAATCAATTGGGAATGTTGATTTAATGTTGAATTGGATTCAATTGGATGGGATTTGAAATTGGACAAAATATACCCAAATTGCCGAGACATATATGAGCATGAAATGGGTTTGATTTTTGATAAAATGTGTTGGACATGTTTTGTTGTTAATGAGCATGATTAATTAGGCTAATTGGTGTTTTGGAAATATTGATTTGGGTAATTAATTATGCTATACACTTTGGTTAATTAAATATGAAATTTGGAATTTTTGTGATTTAATTAATTGGGCTAATTTTGGAAATTGGGCTTAAAAGTTGTTATTGGGCTAATTGGGCTTGGTTGTACCAAGATTGGTTTAGGCAAATTGGTTGGATCCAATTGGACCCAAAACCATTTCCATAAAGTCCAATTATGACTAGTGGACCTTAATATTTTAATTGGCCCTAATGGGCCTAAATTGGTTTCTAGGCTTATAGGGTTATTCCTTGATTGGACTTTGGTTATTGGGTTTGACCCAAGTTGACCAAAAGTCCACGCCTTAAAGAAATTAATTGAAAGCCCATTGGACTTTAATTAAATCAACGTTGGACGTTAATCGGGCTTTGAGACCCGTAACGATTAAATTTGGAATTTAAGTCGTAAAGGTTCGTCAAATAAAGTGTAGTATTTAATTTGGAATTAAATAGAGAATTAGTATTTAATACATATTAAATTGGATTTAATGTTGTAGTTTAATTTAATTCAAGAATTCGTACTTTGAGTACTTATTCGCAAAACGAGTTGGACTCGCGCAAAATCAAATCGTTGTTTGAACATTGGATGGTCATTAATTATCAGATTAATTAATTGGATTAGATTGATTGATAACATGCTTGTGTGAATACATGGTTGCGATGCATGAATAATGTATATCATATGGATATTAGATGGGTGGGGCAATTTTGGAAATTATTGTAATAATTTAGAATTTAGTAATTGGACCTGCGTGTCCAGCCTATTACCTCTTTACTCTATGTATTTCTCTTCTCACATATTCCCCTCAATGTAAATGAGGTTTCTTTAGAAGTGTTATGTAACGGGTAGAAGCAATACTTGTGCTAGCGGGAGAGAGGAAAGGGAGAGATTTGTTCTAGGAACAATGTGTTGAGTATCCATCCGCATATCATTATTATTTATTTATATACGCCTAATACTTGCGAAAATCAATATGCTTTGGTTTTAGGTCGTCCAAGGCTTTGACAGGTTCTGTGTACGCCTCTGCTGGGTATATTGAGAATCGTAGTGTGTTGGGTGTGATGTCAAGACGGAAGTATCATTCCAGTCATAGTGGAGATGATGGTCACGTAGGATACGGAACCGGTTCTCTTATGTACTGCAGTCATCGGGATAAAATGACTAGGTCATGTTTATCCTATATAGAGACTAGTTACCAGAGATCCGATATGTGCTTCGTACGGGGCAAACACAATTCCTGCCTCAGACCTTGCACGTTTCATCCGATGCTGGAACAAAATACGCAATACTACGTATATTACGCCTGATATAGATAACATATTCCTGTAAGGATATTTATGGAGAATTGGGTAGGTATGGCGCTTTGCTAGAAGCCAACCTTGTCTTGTAAATCGGTAAAAATGTAGTACTAGGTACGTACGTATTCGGATAGTCCGACAACCGAATTTACTGCCAACATATCGGGGATCTCATGGGTCACTTCCCAAAGATTCACCGATGACGTATGACTCGCACATTATTAATATGGGATTAATTAATGTAGAGAGAAAATTAATCTGGGATTAATTGCGGAGATATTTTATCTGGGATAATATATTAATAAAAGAGAGAAAACGATTAATTTGGAATTAATCGATAAAATAATATATTCGATATATTATATGAAATTGGATTTTGACACGAAATTGAAATTAGATTTTAATTCGGGCGAACGAGTTAATTTAGAATTAATTCGTTAGCGACGTGAATAGTGATTTCGCTAGGCATAATCATTTAATTACGTCGCAACGGAAAATTCGTTAATTTGGAATTAGCGAACCCGAGCCCGGGAGTGTTTGCGAGCGCATTCGTATTTTGAATTCGAGTGTGGCCCGCAAGTCACATCAAGCGTCAAATCATTAGTCACATCAAGAGTAAAATCACATGTCACTTTGAGTGATGTGACAATTTGATTGATTGATGTAGTAGTTGTGGGCTTTAAATGGTTTGACTTTTGAAGCCAATTTTGGTAAACCAATTTATTTATTTTTGGAAAATCAAATAAATGTGTATTAGATACACTTTTTGCCAACAACCAAAATTAACTCACTCTCTTTTTCTTCCTCTCCCTCTCACGCCCAAAGGGCAGTTTATTCTCTTCTGTTTTCTGGTTTCTGCCGTGAATGGAAGGAGAAGAAAAATGGTGTTTTTGTGGCAAAATCACCAAGAGCTAACACTCAAAAGATAACATACAAATGTGATAGGGAAACCCACTTGTGAGCTTGGAATCACCAAATGAAGCTTGAAGCTTGGAGCACACTTGGAGATGGGCGAATTTGAGGAGCCAAAAACCTGAAACTGCCGTGAGCCTTAGAGGACTTCAAAGGGCTTAAAAAGTTTTGTTCTTCACCGCATCGCCTCAACCGATCGATGTAAGTATTCCGCAACTTCCTCGATGTATTCACATGTTGTTTCTTGCTTGTTATTCGATCCTCGGGACCGTAGAAACTCCAACACTGATGTGGTGCCACGTCAGCGTCTTCAACCTCTGAAAGCGCGTGTGGCGCGTGCTGCGCGTGGGAGCGCGTGAAGAGACCTCTGGTCAGCGCGTACGGCGCGTGCGGCCAATCTGGACTTTGGATCGGTCACCAGAAAATACCATCGTGGTCGTCTCGCCGTGAACTAGCTGATGGTACCCTCAAATTTGATTTTTGACGACTTTCGTCGGAACTGGTTTTCCGATCGGAAGCTCTGTGTTTCAGTTTTACGACCCCAAAAAACAAACGAAGCTCATGATACCACTTGTTGTGATTCACCGATCACTTTTAGAGAAAATTTGAGGAAAAACGAATTCGTTCTATTACTATACAAGAATAGAGTACACAAAGTTTACAAATGAAATTTACTAAAAAAAACCTCTCTTTCTCTCTATGTTTACACTCTCTGGGATGGATAAAACATACTGCAAACTTTTCAACAAAGCTACAGTGACCACCACTTTTCACTGCTGATTTTGCTTCTGATTTTCTGGCAATCACTGAAAGATTGCTTGGCTTCATTATGCTTAGTCTTCAAGGATGGCCTGCATCCATGTCTTATGCATGACAGCTGGAATGGCATGAAGCTTCCCTTTGAGATGCTTGCTGGATTCATAACAAAATGAGCTACCTCTATATTCTATTTGAAGTAACGGATTCACCTGCATGCCTTAGACAGAGACGAGGCCTAGCTTTCTTCCATCACTTATGAACTAGAACTATCCCACATATCATATTTAAAACCTTACTTGAGACTCTTTCTCGCCTATTGGCTTACTCACCACACTACCGGTGCCGGAGAGTTGACAAGATACCTACTTCGACGGAGTTGAATCAACCATTATCTAGAGAAGGTGCGGAGAGAACAGATTGATAGGAAGAAGTACAAATAGTGATAGGTATCGGAAATTTCGTTGCTAGGATTTCTTAAGTGCCATATCTCTGTTACAAAATCTGTAGGCGGGGACAAAGAGTCAAGTGAATGAGCAACCAAACGAAGGAACTAAGCCCAAACCAGCAATATATTGAGTCCAGTCATTTGGTCGCCGCCAACCTCACTGGAACTAACCTGCATCTTTCTTTGTCTCCATCGAGTCCATTTGATCCTGCCAATAACCAATTCCAATTAACATTGCCTTTACTCCAAACCCAGCCAACCAGCTAACTTGAACCAATCTTAGAGAGGGAAAGAAAAGAGAAGGATATGAAAGAGAAGCACAACTATCTTATACAATAAGTAGGGAACAGAGCTGCACCCTAGGGCAGACTGACTCAAAGAAAAAAAAAAGAGGAAGCTCTTGGGGGAACAACAATAGAAGAAAAGATTGTGAGGGAACAAGAGCCATTCGTGGCCACATGAAATATCTTGAGCCATTTCTGGTGAAATGAATCAATTTGCTTAAGACATGCATGCTCGATGGGACAGATCTAATTCACTCTGGGAGAATGGATCTTGGGATCAAATGCCTCTCATTCAATCAAATTGAAATAAGTATATATGATGAGCGGAAAATATATCAATATTTACAGCCCCTTTTACTTAATATTTTGTTTAGTTTCTCGGGTTTGATGAACGTTTTGATATGTTTTATTTTATTTTGCAGATAAAATAATATCGGGACTCAATGAAATCATTTAGGACGAAATGTGGATCAAATAAGGACAATTATTGGACTTGATATATTAATTTTGGAGATTGGAAACTTGAAAGGGCGTTTTTGACGAAGTGCAGTTTTGGAAATTCCAGTTTTGCGCATCTGTCGTATTTTGGGCATAACGTTTTACTAAGATATCAGATTGAGCTGATTCAAGTTTCAGATTAAAGAAGACTCAAAGATCTACAACTTTGAAAGAGAAAATATTTTCTAATTCCGATGATTTCATGACCGAAAATTGAGAACCATCCAGAAGTGTGTGGAGTGTAATTATTAAAAGTCATTATCAATCATTTTCAAATCAAAATATTAATTAATAAATAATTAATAAAAATTATCAAATCACCACCAAACAAGATAAGCAATTAGTGGAGCAATTATGGATTTGGTGGAGTAATTAGTGGAGAATTAATAATGGATTTGGTGGAGAAATTGATTGATGATTTGATGGTGGCAAAATTTTGCCTATAAATACCAAGTCATTTCATTTGTAAAATTCATACTTTCTTCTTTGAAATTCTTAATGAATAAATAAGAAGATTGTATCTAGTTTGTTTATTTTTAGTTTTCAGTAATTAATTTTCAGTTTCGCACTTTCTTTTCTTTACTTTTCAGTTTTTACTTTCCGCAATTTACTTTTCGCACAACATTTTCTTTCTTTACTTTTGCAGTTTTTATTTTTCAAGCAATGAGGAGGTAATTCTCCTTTGCTGGTGTGAAAGGTAAAGCTTTTATTATTACTAATTAGATTAATCTCCCTTAATTATAATATAAAAACTATTTAAAACCTGACTTAATGAGGATACCGCTATATTGGCCGTTGGTAATTAATTATAAATTGGTTTTAACCTGACTTAATATGGATACCGCCTGGTTGGTCGGTTGGTAATTAATTATTAATTTGACTTAATCAGGATACCGCCTATATGGCTGGTTGGTAATTATCACGCAAAGTTAGTATATTATAGTAAGGGAGATATCTAAAATAGTAGTAATAAAAGTTGATCCTCTAACCCCCAGCATTTTCTTTTATTGTACTTT